>CAUYSK010044366.1:0-61490 GCA_963575035.1 Avahi laniger | reverse complement strand
ATTGACAGGGACCTCTGGGTTTTTCTTCTTATGTTCTTCTCTGCACGTCTGCACAAAGAAGGCATAAGCAGACATCTTGCCCTTTGGTTTCTTGGGGTCACCTTTAGCCATCTTGACTGTATTGTTCGCTAGTCTGGGCAGCGCCTTTGCCCCCCTTTTTAAAAATCCGTTTACCTCTGAGATGTAAAAAATAGCATTTATGTTGATATTCTCCTTAAGCTCAAGTTGTGAGGGGAAAAATTCACTAAAATTAAACTCTTGATGTTAGCTGAATTAATACTCCCATTATTTATGTTTTATTTTTATTGGGAGTTCCTGGGCCTTCCCTGTGCTACAAAAGAGCCTGCCTCCTGTGCCCTTGAAAAGTTCATTAGGTCTATCCAGAACAGCTTGGCACAACTGTGGTCAAGCATCTGCCATGGCCTATGGCTTTAGGCTTAGGCAAAAAGACACGATCTAGTTCTTTCTGTAGCATTTTTCTGTCTCGTCCTTGGGTGGGTTTTCCCAATCTACTGGGAGTTCAATCCATTTATAGCTAACATTAGATCAAGGCCAGAGGGGCCATGCCCCTCTCAGTTGTCATTAGTGAGCTCTTATTTCTGTTCCATTGAGAAGCTGAAATTGACAAACTGTCTGGGGAGATGTGCAGTTTCTTGCTGCCTGTTTTTGAGCACGATGCATTAAGGATAAGTTACTTGTCATGGTAGAATTCCTCATCATTAATCATTGAAAGACCACATTCCTAGGTAAATAAGTAAACTCGTTGATAAAGCCACATCTTGATAGAAAATGTACCTTTTTGACATCTTCCTGCCTGCCAGCCTGGTCAACGGTGTTGCTGCCCACTCAGAGCACGTTGCTTCATTTAATTCTGATGATGACGATACGCTGTGGTCTGTGAAGACCCTGTTGCATGAGGCCGGCGTTGATTTGTATACAATATGAACAACTGTCTGAGTATTGGACTTGCTATAATTTTTCATCTTCTGTGCCTACAGGGACTATATTACCTTATCAAGGAAAAGTTCATTCTGTAGGACTAATAATTAATCCCCTGTTCCTTTTCTTTTCCTGCTTTCTTATCTGGTGGCTCTATTATACTCGAATTCCAGCACTTTTCATCACTTTGCCAAATAAAGCAATAAAAAGCTTATTTTTATAACCCCTCCAGAAAGAAAACTGCTCAGATTCCATTTTAGTGAAAAAGGCCTTCCATTTTGTGGCCTCGTTTACATCTGCTACCTAAACCAAGTGCTGGAAGAGGGGGATGACCAGCTGCCGCTGATGAGTCTCTGGTCTTCTAACAGAGTCAAAGACAAGGTGGTGTATTTTTGGAGATATTTCCACGACTCATGTGTTTCCTGCACACACCACGCTGTCTGTGTTACTTCTCTTGCTTTATAACTTTCTAAACACAGAAATAAGAGGTTATTAACTTGAGATTCACATCCTTAATGGGACAGCAAATGTCTTCCTGATTAAGGCTTGTATTTAACTGGATTAAATCCAGTGGCTTGACGTTAGCATGCATTGTGACCAATGCATTGTGTTGTCCTTTTATGAGAAGGGGCTTAGCTTTGTACAACCATGCGGTATGCGAGTCACGCGCATGTCCTAGGGTACTGGCTTGCTGTAATTTCATTTGGGGACGGGAACATTGCAGCATGATGAGCTAGGTAGGAGCTAAATATTTCAGATGTAGGAAGGAATGTTGTTCTAATTAAACTGAGTTTGGTGCCCATGGCAAAATATGTACTTAATATATTTGGGTATGTGTGGAAAAATTACATGTATTTTATAAATTGGTCCCCACCCCCATCCTTGCTGAAAGGCTTTTGGTTTGGATATTGTTTACCATAGAGGAATTGTTTCCTTATTGATACTGGACAGCATAGTAAAATTTGAGTTTCCTGGCCTTTAATGTTTCTTTTCCTTGGAAGAATCGGGAAGAGTTCAGTCTTCTCTTATAACTTGTAAAAGGATAGAGCAAAATTCTCTCTGCATTATCCATTACAGAATCCATGGTACAAGTCCCTGGGTTTTTAACTGTTTTTCATTTAGAAAAAGAAAAGCAATTATAGCATAAACTAAATCTTGGATATTTAAAAGAAAATCAGGACTGAGCACAGTATTTTCCCCCTTTATTAGTCTGAAACTTTGCTCTTAGGTGGTCTTTGTTAAATATTCGACTTTGGGGGAGGTGTCAAAATGTTAAATCTGTCTGATTTCACTTGATAACCCATTTGGTGGGCATCAGCTATACCCCATATCCATTTTGTGCAACCTTGACACATCTATGTAATGATACTGTCAACAGAAGTAGGTGCTAATGGGTCTAGTATTCTGATTTGTGGGTAAAGGAGGGGATGGCATTCCTAGGGACAGGACTGTCTTACCCGATCCTGGGGCTTTGCCTGTATTCCAGTGGTCTCTGAAGGTCTGATTCAACTGTCGTCTTGATTCGGTGGATTTCCAAGTCTGTATCTTCACCTGTGAGCTCACCTCCTCTTCCCTGTGCGCATCCTCTAGGCCTCTCCCGTCTTCACTGGTAAGTCCTAACCCTCCAGACTTTGTCTTGGCATTTACCTTCATTCGCTCCACCCTTCTTCCGCCACCGTTTGGTGATCAATCGAGTTGAATAAACTCCCATGCAATTCTAGGATCTGATCTTGTCCGTGTATTACTGCTGCTCCGCCCACGCTGGTTCCGGCCAGCATCAGCGTGCTTGGTAGTGTTCCGGAACCTCTTAGCTAGTCTTCTCGCTTCTGTGGTCCCCTGTTCCCACCTTCATCACTCACACACACGACATTCAGTCCATCTTACAAACCTCTGTGAAATTCTTCTTCCTGTAATATGCTGTGGTCCGTGATACCTCTTTACTCTTTTCCTTCCATTCTCATAGACTTCTAACTACCTTCAGCCACTTTTCAGCATCTATAGAATAAAGTCTATATTTCTTTGGCATTCAAGCCTGCCACGGTATTGGCAAAGTAAGGCCCTCCTTTCTGTCTTAACTCCTGCTACTACTTTCTAAAATATTCAGATGCTCTTTATTATATCCCGCCCCTTATCCTAATTATGTGAAGAAGGCCTTTTTTATCTATCCTACTAAATCCTGAGTTGCTAGAGGATAAGTTCTATTGCTTTGAATTGCTTATATCTGCCACGTATAATTATAACAAACTGTGACCAGTAATAATTATAGCTAAAACTTATTGAACATTTACTATGTACTAGTTACTATTCTAAGTGCTTTACATGTTTTTCTAATTTTAGCTCACGAAGCAGGTATTATCATTATATAATTATTATTTCCATTTATAATAATGCACATGGAATTCAAAGAGGCAGAAAAGATCGCTTCTGTGTAACATAATCAGGCAAAGCTCAATGACAATCCACAGGGCACAGTGGGGAGGGAATTTATTGTAGAGATGGACATCTCTACAGGGGGAAGAGAATGCAGTTGGCGAGGGGTGAGAATTACAGGGTGGGTTGGAGAGATGCATGGTCACTGTATGATGCCAGGGCTGAAAGACACGGATGATGGGCATGGATACCGTACACGGGCAAGCAGTAGGGACAGCATTTCCGCAGAGCGTAGTGCCTGTACCACACAGGCACAAACGGCCTTGTATTCTTCTGCTCCTTTTTATTTGTCTGTCCTGTCTCTGCAGCTAAACCCTACGGTCCTTGAGGAAGAGGAATGCAGTTTACCCTTTTTTGTTGTTTTTTTGGCATTTAGTCTATAGTAAATGCATGATCGGTGTCATTCGATGATGACTGTGGAGCAAAAAATAAAAATGTTACAGCAGGCAGTATTGCCTCTGTTAATAGAAGTCTTCCTCATGTGAATCAGGCATGAGGATGATGTGTAAAATCTATTTGCAGCAGGAACTTCATGAAGAGTAGAAAGGCTTCTTGGTCTCCCTTCTTTCCTGATTTGACCCTGGTAGTTACATTGCTTTAGTCTTTGGCTTCAGAAGGGATGCAGTGGGGTGACGTATAACTAGCATCCCTGCTAGTTAAGATCTGCTTCAATGTTGACTTTCAGTGCAATAGTCACTATAATTTCAGCGGACTCTAGAACTATCGATGTTGTTGTTGTTATTATTAATGACAGTGTTGTGCACATTCTGTTGTTACTAAATTAGAGAAGAAAGCAAACCTGGCTCTTTAGCATGCGTTTCAGGGAGCCGTGAGCCCCACATGTTTTGTCAGGCCATGGCTTTCCTCAAGTCTCTGTAATAACATTAGAGCTTGGAGGCTGATGTGAGCTTTCAGGGTTATCAATGCTGCATAGTAATACTAATAGATAAAACAAAACAAAAACCTGTCGTAGTAAAAGATGTTTCTATGGCAGACTTTGTGGCGGGGCATTGTATTGCTGGTCAGCAATATATTCCTGTCTACTCAAGCTGGCTTTTGGCTACCGACTGTGAGATGTTTCCTTGCTGACAAGCCTCCTCCATTCTGTACTTTGCCCCGGGGCTCGCAATTTACTGGATGCAATCTTGTTGAGAAAATGTGGTCTTTATTAGTGTTCGCCACAGATCGACTTTTCTTTTTCCGCTTCTGCAGAGCTAGTAGGATGCTTGGTGCAGGGAAGAAACAGGGGACAGATGACAGTATGAGGGACAGGAGAATGAGAGTTTTCAGATGCTGAGAACCAGAACGCTGGCTTAGTATAGAGATGATTGGAGCACATAAGGTAGAAATAGCTCGTTTGCACCGACGGAGCTTTTTGCAGCATTCCAATCAACAACTAATTGTCAAAGAAATATACTTGTCAGTGAAAATACAGTAAGTTAGTCACTAGATACATTAAAAAAATTTTAAATGTACAAGACAATTCTTGCCCTCCAGATGTTTCTAATATAATGAGAGCACAAAACTAACGTTGAGACCCTCCCTAAATCACCATGAATATGTGTGGCTTTACATACAATATCTTATTTCTCATTGTGAGGATCTGTGCACGTATTCTTATGTCTATTTCTCTATCCATCTCCACGTAGCTTTGTCTGTTGACTTGGCTCTGTTTCATTGGTCTAATGTATTCTACAAAGAGATTTGTGAGTGGCATGCTGCAGTTCCTTCTTTTCCTTCTCCCATATGCCGTCTCTTTAACAAATGCCCACACATGTGACTTTTTCCTTTTCTAATCCTGATGGTGCCTATTGTTTTAAGCAGTTCCTCAATTTATAGGTGCTACTGAGAGGCTTTTTAAGCACAAATACAAATGCTTTGCAAGTAAAAATTAAATGCCAGAGCATCTGTGAAAAATATAAATCATAGTCATTTAAAATAGTCATTCTATAAAGAACTGTAGAAATGTGAAATTAATAAATACTAGTATAAGCATTAAATATTCACTGCCTGCTACTTCTGAAATGGTACAACAGCATCATTTTTTAATGATGGGTAATGATAAAACACATCAATTTTAAATAACCTGTTTTCTCCTTCCCTCTTTCTGAAGCTCTGAGTTGGCAAGCTTGAAATTAAATACAAGTAATGGTAATAACTAAGCTTCTGCTAACCTTAGTCATGGAATAGACACATTTCTGTGTTTTCTAGATGTTCTGTGGCTATTTGAAAAGACTGGTAAATTGAAAATTGTTGCTAATGGGATCAGCTTGAATTTAAAGAAAAAAATACGTCTCCGTTAGTGGAAAACAAGAAACGTAGAACCTTAAGTAGCAAGTGTACCATTATCCTCTAATGCATTCTTACTTGTCTCCTTAGTAAGCCTCGCTGGGTCCCCTTAGAATAGTTAAAATGAACCTTTAACTAAAATACATCCCTACTCCCTCCCCACCCACCCCCTCTAAAATCCCTTTTAAAACACCTTTATTTTTAGTTATGCTTCACTCGTTCTTTAGTAAGTTACTTGCAGAATACGAGAGTAGGATCAAAGAGCAAACAATTATAATCTCTTGAATTCATATGTTTATCAAAGAACTGTATATACCTTTTATCTTCCATTTTATATGCTATACGAATGGAGCTGACAGAGATTTTTCTCTCTTTTCGTAAATGGGAAACACTAAAGGAATTGTTTCCTAAGGTCACGTTGCCAGGCATTTTAAGAGCTGATATATATGTCCCGAAATGGGCAAGAGCAGGATGTGGTGGGTCCAGAGCCTGTCTGGGTAGGGTAGATCAGGTAAGGCCTCCTGAAGGAAATGGCACCCGGCCTGAGATCTGAAAACGGAGTTGGAATTGACCAGGCAGCAAAGGGTGAGAAAGGCATGGGAGGGGGCGGGGAGAGAGAGGGAGGGAGGGAGGGGGTTATTTTCAATGCGCACAGAAATGTCTGTATGTGGCAGCCGTGGGGGGCTGCAGGGGCAGAGTGCTGCTGTCCCTGGGCCTGGTTCTGGGCAATGATGCAACATGGGGAGGGATTTTTGTGGAACTGGAAGAACTGAGTTTTTCAAGTGTTTCCTAGATCGTTCTCTTGTCTCTTGAGCTGGTTAAGGAAATGGTGGGTGACCATTCAGAGTGGTTGAAATGTAATCTTGATTGAAAGGAAAAAAGACTTCAGCTACCTCAGCTGAAAAGGACCTTGTGGGGCAGGGGGTCCTGAGGCAAATTCATTCATAGGAAGGGGGTTTTTAGGGGTCCCAGGACATGTGGGAATAGTCAAGATGGGGGCAAAGGAGTAGAGCTTATGGTAAAACCGGGACAGATCTGGAGGAAGACACAGATCTGCACGCCTGTTGCAGTTGCTGCGTCCCTGGGCAGCCAGCGACCCAAGAAATACTAGCATTTATAGATGTGCGAAGCGCCTAGCCTATAAAGAAAGGTATGATGTAGTTAATTATCACATGAGGACTATATAAAATCAAAATCTCTTCCTATGAATCTACCTTCTTTATTGCACGTTCGAGAGCCAGTTATCATTTCTCCCGTTTTTGTTGCTGTTGTCTTTTCCTCCCCCAGTTTCATGCCATGGAAGAAAGGAGGGCTCCGACAGACACATCGCCAATGGCATTATTACCCTGGACCATTGTCAAGATTTTGTATTAACAAGTTGCATGAAACTGAAGTGCGGACAAGGGAAGAAGTAGACTTTTTAAAGCCCAGCCATTTTGTTTTTCAAGGGACAAATCTCCCTGGGCGATAACTACCGGATTGATGGGGACAGTGAAATGGCACTCAGAAAGGAGAACTGTTAACACAGTGTGCTAGCAGAGCCTGGTGCCCGTGCTTAAGCACCTGCGCCGGTCTGTGATTTGGAGCAAGAAATAGGAAACAAACCCCTGTTGTCTAAGGGAATCTAGCAGGAATAGTCCCTGCGTTTCCATTTGAACAGAACTCCATTAAGAGATTACTAACTAAGAAGCACTAAGATTTGTGGTTGAATGAGCAATTGAAATCAAACCCTAAAGCTTATCTAGATGAATTCACACAAGCTCCTTTACCTGCAGAAGTTGGCTGGAAACATGACACTTTATGTCAATGTTGAAGAGCATGGGGTAGGGAGTATGATTTTCAGGGAGGAAAATAGATCTTGAAACCCCACCAAAATGGATTGTGGTTGGGGACTCTTCTAGAGAGAACAGAACTTCTATTAAATGAAGACCACCACTTTAGTATGTCAGTGTGTGTTTGCTGTGACACTCTTTTGTCATGTATTTTCAAAGATGGCATTGAATTTGTCACGAGCTATAGCCATCTCATTCTTTCTCCAGGCAATGTTTTGATAAATGTTGATGAGTTTATAACTGTAAAACCAAATGACATTTATAGTGTGATACACGCTTTACTCATTGCATAATTATATCTAATGGTTTTGCATGTAGAAAGGCATTTACCATTTACTTTTGTGTAAAATGACAATCTAAACCCGCGGGCCTAAATTTTTTTTTTTTACACAAAGATAAAGACTTAATTAAGAGCCAAACACAATTTATTTTTGTAACTGGCATTTAAGGTACCTAGTTCTTGCGTTAAATATGTGATAAAAATCATGATGCTTGTAGTAACGAAGATCAGTAGCTTTCATTTTTTCCCTCTGTCTTTGGAACATTGGTAAACTCATATAATTATCAAACTGATATCCAGTATGACTTCTTGTTTCTCATTTATAGTGAAAAAAGCTATTTTGAAATTTAGCACAGAACTGAATAATGTGTTTGGTTAATGAGGAACATTTAAGAGATGTTTCTGAATTTAATATGATAGCGAAATGATAAACTACCACTGTGATATAGACGTTTTATCTAGACAGCAGTGATGTTTCAGGCCTGTTGGTTGTGGTCAAGCAAAGTTATATTTTGCTTTTTGATTTTAGATTTTTTGCATTCTTGTATCTAGCATAGAGATAGCCTTTTATGCATTTTGGAATGTTTAGCATCATAAAGTAGGTGATTTAATAGAGCAAAACAATTTTGTTCTTTAGCCTTCATCTCAGAAATGCAGCTTTTAGTATCTTGCTAGGATGTCTACTATGTGTTCATGAGTAGACAACTAAGCAGCTTTCTAGGAACAAGCCTGCTATAGTAGTGAGTTTATCTTTCCAACCCAGTATTGACCCTACTCACTCTGACATTGAAGGCCTCTGATCTGCCTACCAATGAGCAGAAGTTACATTCATTCTCTCTGTCTGCCTTTCACAACTTCACGATGTTGCTTTCTTCTTACAAGAAATGAAATTAAATTGAAAAAGGTCTTTTCTCAAGAGTTTGATCATAGAAATGTTGTTTTGAGTTTCAGTACTTCTGAAAAACAACTACTGAATTATTTGTGAATATCATGAAGTCTGTCCTCTTTAAATTGCTAATGTTAGATCCTGTTGAAAAACCTAAGCTTCATGGAATGCTGGGAGTGAAAAGCTTTGTTTTGTTTTGTTTCCGAGGTGAAACTCATCATGATCTAGTTGTTGTATTAGTTCTATTTAGTTCTAAGTGATTTTTAAATTAATGTGGTTTGATTTTTTTCTCTCATTTTAAAATACGAGCAATAATGGTTCATATGCACCTGAACAAATCTAAAACCAAAGTAAACTATTTGATAATAAGGAAAAAAACCAGTCTGTTCATTGTAGTGAGTAAGCTCAAAAAACAAGAGAAGACTGTTAACTGATTTCTGACCTTGAATGCAAAATTTGAAGAAATGTTGCAGCTGAATATAATGCTTTGGCTAGGAGGCTTAATAGAAATGAGAAATGCACTGACTACAATTAAAATGCAGGAGTGAGACTCTTGCTTGTGTCTCAGGTCAGGATTTTAATAATGCATCTGTGAACTGCTTTCTTTTGCCTTTAACAAAATCATACAGCAATAATCTTTGCAAGTTCCTTAAAAAAAAAATCTATAATGAACCAGAAAAAGTGATGTTAAACTAACATTTAAGACCTTCCAGAGAGCCTTCAGAATTTATTGGCAGAAGGAACAGAGTAATTTTCTGTGTAAGAATGGTTGGGAAGAATTTTCATGCTTTTAGCCTGGGACAGGTGGTATAGATTAATGTTGAATACATACAAAATCTATTGAGACTAATTAAAGAAGCATATCCTCATGGAATAACACATCTCAGTGGATCTTTGGCAGCCAGTCCAATCAGCACATACATACAGTGTTTATACCAAGCATTTTTCAAATTTAACCAAGACTGATACCAGTGAAACTTTCGAAAACTACCCTGAAAATCCATGATCTCTTTGTATTATAGTCTCTCTTGAAAGCTTCTACCTCCAAGAAGTGCTTCTTGGCACAGAAAAGATTATAACCTGTGTTCTCCTATAATGGGTACAAATAGTATACAACAATATAGAGTACTAGTTGACTGTATCTAACCCAAAATCTTATACACAGAACTTCAATTTAATTATTTGGCAATGACTGTAATAACACATTTTGGCCCTTTACTTCCTGAGAGGGCATCCATTTCTAATCTGATACTTAGCCTAAGAAAGATGAAGCTATACCAAGGACCCATCCCTGGTGTTTAATCAAGGAGAGTGAATTTACAAATCAGTCCCTAAGTCTCTGTCCCTCATCCAGGTTGGCTTAATACCCTTTGGTGACTTGATCGTTTCTCACAAACGCTAATGAACAGTTCACTTTGACACTGTAGACAAACACAATCTGGTGGTTGTGTTCAGATGTTCTTCATACTTGCTAATGAATAAACTCCCAATGGTTCACAGTTAGCTGAAGTAAGCATTGACTTGAGATGTATCCCAGAAATGATTTATTAACTATGTCTTAAACCAAGTGGACTGGATTTTAGAGAAAATGGGAGTGTTCTCTTTAATTCAAGGGTTGAAATAAGAAGGATATTTTAAATAAAGGAATTTAAAAATCTTAGATACTATTCCATACCAAAGTTTTTATTGAAAGTGGAGGTGAGAGTAGGGAGTATATACAGACAGATATACTATTTATCATTTGGCAGAAGAGGTATCGACATTCCTCTGTAAATCTTTCTTTTTAATAAACATTGAATTGGAGCTTTGCTGGGCCTTCAGCTACGCAGTCTATAATGGGCTTCAAAGAGGCAACCTTTTCCATTCCTTTTAAGGTTTTAACCAATAAAGTAAATCCATAGATGCAGCAAGAATAAGGGGGAAATGTTCTGGAAGAAAAGAGGTGGGGGTGCCCAGATGGGGAATAGATTAATATTTATAGACATCAGCATTGGTCTCTTACCAACATTTATAACTCCAACAGTGGCAGATTGAGGGCTGAATCAACATTTTTCCCCCTCTGTAAAATAATAAATATGGTAAAGTAGCTCTCAGAACTGCCTTTATCATTGGGATAAATCAGGACAGTTTGTGTTGCAGGAGAGACTTAAAACTTATAAATATGTTGCCCTTTAGGCTACTATTCATCAAAATGTCTGATATGAAATCTAGACTAAAGGCTTTTGTTATTGTGTGTCTGCTTATTCTCTTCTAGAAGTATAAATTGGAAAGAGCGCCGTCATTTTGGTCATACCGGCCTGCTGTGCTCCTTAAATGCATCTCCCTTTTGGGATGCATTTGAAGGGAAGAAAATAGTGGGAGTTGACGACTGCACACTTTTACACAAATCCTCTTTGTCGCTTAAACCTTCCTTGCAGAAGGCATAATTTCCAGCAGGAAAAATACAGCAAATAACTGCTTGAAAATTACCTATTTTGGTGCAGTCAACTTTCTTTCTAAGACACTGGAGAAGTTGTTCCTTAAAAGCCTTATCAAATGCTGAGGGACCTAACTTTCCTTCTCGGTGTTCCAATTCAAATGTACACAAATGGGCATGGCTGAAGTTTCTTTCAGTTTGCAGAGGCGATGCCTACCAGGCTAGCGACAGATGCTTTGAGTCATACGACCTACTAGGTATTACTGTATATGAAATCTCATGCAGCTTTACAGTTCTGAATCTGAATTTCCTAGCTTGTGCGGTTGGAAGTCAAAGTCGAGGCTCCAGCCCTGCCCCCCACTCCCCTCGATGCCTTTAGGTGTTGAATAACATATGGTGTGGGAATCACCTGCCGTTTGGAGGCCCCCACAGAGTATTTACTAAGCAGTTTTCCTTTTTGAATGTGTAGTACAGCTCCCAGTTTTCAAGCATAACTAATTGGGAGCATAAACTTCACTTTGTCCTTGAAGGGTTTGCAATTTAGGAGACCTGAATAACGGATATGGAGGGCCAACAAAGAGGGTATTGAAGCGTGCTGTAGTTTGATGATTTGCCCACTTGGCTTGGGTGAGCTGCTGGTGTAGAAATGCCCTGGGAAGAAACAATAGTCTCTCTCAGGTCTGTGCTTGTTTCTGATAATAATTTGGGGGAATTTAGAGAGCTGGGTGCCTCCGATGACCACTTGGGGTTTCTATCCTGCCATATCAGGTTTCACAAGAGCAAGGTGTAGGCCACTGGGTTTGTTTGGATTTACTTGAATGCCAGCATGTGGATGACACATTGAGATTGGGGCACTGCGCTTGCATCAGGCCATTTACAGGGATCACCATTCTTGGGAGGCCAGTCTAGAAGCCATGGCTGGGTAGAGAAATACTTTGAACTACGGAGTCTGAAAAGTGCACCAGTCCCCATCTGACACCCAAGCATTTTTACCTCCTGCTGGACAGTGTGGCCAACCAGAAGCAGGCAGAGTGGCGATGTCAAGTTCTCCTGTGTGTAGAACTGAAAGGATTGCAGCTCTGCAGTCCTACTTGTTCAGTCGAGGTGGTGGCAGTTTGACTTGCCAAGTCAAATATCTTGTACTCCGTACAAGTCAGAATGCCCAACCTTATCACTGGTAACTGACTCTAAAGAGGGGCTCAAGAACGGGAGAGCACAGGTTTTCTCTTTATCAGATGCCTTTAAAGCCGCTTCGCAGCACATCCCTGTGATTGCTAACACCGTTATGAAGATTGACAGTTTCATCAAGAAAGCAAAGAAGAAAATCTTCAGACAATAAATGGAGGCAGTGCTGGGCCCTGCTCCGGTTACCCTCAATAGCCCTTCCAGAGCACTGAGCTAGGGGCTGGGAGGTCCTTGCCTCCTCTAATACTTGTGGCTTTTTTACTGAGCACAGAGCCTGAGGACTTTTGTGGCCCTTTCCCTGGCACTAATAAGTGACTTTAAGACTTAACTGAGACCAGGAACAGTGGCTCATACCTGTATCCTAGCATTTTGGAAGGAGGCTAAGGTGGGAGGATTGCTTAAGCCCAGGAGTTTGAGGTTGCAGTCAGCTGTGATGACGCCACGGCACTCTGGCCTGGGTGACAGAGTTATACCCTGTGTCAAAAAAAAAAAAAGACTTATTAAGGAGAGAGTTCAAGAGAATTTATAGAGAGACAGACCTGGTTGCGATGATGAGGATTTTTTCTTCTTTGCATGATGAGCATGACCTGAGAACAAGTCCCCAGCATTGTCCAGCAACTTCTCCACCTCTCAAGCTGAAATACATATCCCTCAGTCTGCAAATGTTTTAGCACAGTGGCCAAACCAGAGAAGCTTGTGTAAAAATCCAGAATGTTCTTCTAAGGGCACAGAACGTGTCTGAATCATTAGCCTTATCCACACTAATAACTCTGGGCACCAGCCTCTTACAATAAGCCAACTTCCTTACACACGCGTGGCTGTTGGCTGTAAGGCCAGTGGTGTGAATGATTCAGTGCAAACCCATCAGTGCTACTGGAAAAATAATTCTTAGTCAAAATTACTGGAGATGATTCAGTGCCATCAGCAGCAGAAGGGAGCAGCTGTGTGAAACCAGCGCTTCTCTGAGCTTGGGATGTGTTAACGATATATTCTCAGAAGTAAATAATCCTCTTGCTAACGAGACAAACCTTATTTACTCACTTTCATTCCCTTGAGGTTTGAATTCAGCCCGTGACCGTGTCATAAATATGATTCTGACCTCCAAGGAGGCCGTTCCTAAATCTTACCACTTTTGCAAGTGTCCTTCTTAGAGGTTAAACTTTCCACCCAGCCACGTTGCCTTATAACCATCATAGTTCCTTTAAAGGAACCAAAGGGGTTAATTGGTTTCTTCAGGAAGGAGACTTTTGCCGAAGAAAGCAATTTTAGGTTAGTTTGTGTAGTAGCCAGGAAAATGTACCGAAAGGGGTGGAACGTGTTTCTGTTGTGCAGATAACCTACATACTGCTTCAGAAATGTGTGATTTCCAGCGTGTGCTAAAATAAGAAGTGGTTGTTTGATTTATCTCCCACAATGGTATGGCATTCTCTTCCTAAGTGGCATTTCATTCGCAAGCCAGGCACTGTAAATTTGAACTGAATATGTAAGTAAATATCCCTCAAGGAGACAGCACACTGCCTGTCCTCGTCTGAGAATACGCTGCTAAAAATGAAGCTCTTGGCTTTTGCAAAAGGCTCAACACCTGAAATACCTTAGCATCCAAAAGAGGGCATGGTTTACTACCCAGCCAAAGAAACCGAAAGTTCGTCTGAGCTATGATTATAGAGAGTCATCTACACACGAAGTCATATATATGGGTTATACCTCCAACGTTTGCCCTCAGGCACTCAAACTGACATTCAATCCATTGGAACTTTGCTGTGAACTTTCGTGTTTGGGCACATTGCCTCCGTGCATGGCAGCTTGGTATGCTATAGCTTGTACTATATAGCATCTTTGCATGGCAGGGACAAAGACAGTGACAGTGTTTTATCAAGTCCTAACAAGATTGCTGCTGTGTATAATTGTTAAAGTAAAGGGCTGTCGATCCACTGATGTGGAACAGGCGAGAAGCTTAAAGAATGGAGAAAACCCATAATCGCAGAGTAACTTGTATTCTGATTTATTATTTATTACATCCTGGTTAAAACAATTTCTTATAGTTTTGTGTATTTTTAATATTATTTTGACATTGAATTTTCACCTAATGCAAAGGCAGGTTTCAGGAACTTTTTAAACATTTATATATGCAGGTAGTTAAGGGGGAAAATCCCTTTTTTATTAAGATACAGAATGCATGTTTATCAAAATTCATCTCAGATTCCATTTAGAAATGTAGATATCTTGGATTTGAAAGAGCTTACTGAGCTGCGCAAAATGACAGATATTACTGACAGAACAAAGTTATGAATGATAAAAGAACCCAGGAAATGCTTATACTCATGTAGCTGTAAATTAACTGGTAGAAGAAAGACTACCGTTTGTTGGTTGGCATGGAGCAAACATTAAGTCGGTAAACGTAGAAGATAACACCCAGCGTACATCTTGGTTTGCTTCCTGGAGAAGTATTGACCCTCCTCTGTGGCTCAATCCCACATGGCTGATGGCCTGTGAACCCACTACCCCCACGGGGTTCCCACCCTCTGACATGATACAGAAAAAGCACTCAAGGAGGACCTCGGCAGAGGAGCACAGCGAGGCCTGCGCTGAGATCCCGGCTGAAAAAAATCATAGTGTTCTAGAAAAAACGGCAAGTTGTAAATGTTAGTTTATGGTTCAGAAATGTTACATTTCGCTGCTATGAGCAACATCTGTCAAAGCCACTCTAAAGAATAGTTACCTAATATTAAGACATAGCTGACTAATGTTACCTTTATTTTAGGCACAGTAAGCTATTTCTGGAACTACTGGTGCAGTCTAGCCCCTCTGTAAATACTACTGGTTGGTGCCTACAGCACACTGAATGCATAGCTCATCTCTTACCATAGTGGTTCTCAAACTTCAGAAGGCCTCAGAATCACCCGGAAGCCTTGTTAAGTCAGATTGCTGGGCCCTGCTCCTACGGTTACTGATTCATTAGATCTGGAAGGAGGCCTGAGAATTTGCATTTCTAACAAGTTTCCTCTGTGGTCCAGGAAATACCATTTGGGGACCATTGTCCTCCCAGTTGAGTTAGATGCTTACCAAGAAGCAATTTCATTGGCTCACAAAGAACAGGCCTGGACTTTATGCCAAAAGATTGGTAAATGAATGTAAGGCTATGTGTTTTAAATTAAAATGTTTGCAGCTGTATGTATCTTTTTTTATGATTCCCACTGTAAGTCATTTTTTTTAATTAACCCAATGAACTGCTGGTTGCAAATGCATCTGATAAGACAACCTGTACTATAGGAAAGGCATTTGCATTTATAGCACAGGTAGGTGTATTCAGTGGTGGAGACAAGGAAACCTTTCCATGATTTCATGAGGAATGAGCGCTGGAGCATGTAAGAATATAAGAAATACACACAGAAAGCGTTTTCCTTGTAGCTGGAAACAGAGATAAATGGCTGAGTAATGAAAAGCTGGAACCTAAAGGAAATATAGCAGCAGGAACATACCAGCCAATGTGCCCAGGTCTGGCATAGCCTTCATCTTACAGATGAGAAGGCAGAGGCCCAGGAAAATTAAGAGCTGGTTACTGTTCGAGGCACTGGAGGAAGAGCCACGAACAAAACATGCAGGTTCCTCCCTCTTAGAGTCATGTTTTTTATTCCTCATGAGAAAAGAAGAAATTTCAGTATTGATATTGAATTCCTAAAAGTAGAATGATGTTAAGAACTGGTTTTAAAAACAGGCGAAACACTGTTCTCTTGATACAAGTATGTATATTCAGGAAACGGGGGGATGTGTGGTAGATGGAAGGCAGTCTACTACACTTTATTTCAAAAGCAAACACAGTGCAAATGAATGCCTTAAATTTTTCTGTATGCTAACTGACTTTTCATGACCAATATAATGGTTTGCATGTGTGCATGTCCTTCCAAAGAGGTGGAGAAATACGGTGGTATTATTCACTTACCTTCGTGGCATCCCTGTTTGGTAAAAAGCAATAGACTCTCTTTCCAATTCCCACCCCATTCCAGCTTGTCCTCATTGTTAGATGTGAAAATGTAGATAGCAAGCAAAATCATTGCCATAGCTGGTGTTTATTGAACCCTTAAGTCAGGCAGTAGGCATGTGCATTGTGTCATATCATGCTCACAACAGTCATGATGGTTCTTAATATTTCCATTTTTATAGATGGCAAAATGGAGGCTGAGGTTAAATAACTTACTCAAGGTCACAAAGCTTATACAAATTCAAACAAGATTTGAGCCTAGATCCTTCCAATTGCATGACCAGAGCTTGCATCATTACCGCAAATACGTCTGTGCAGGAGCTTTCATTGTGTTCACGGAAGAACTAGGTCTCTGAAACCTTCGTTTTGCAGAGAATGTTTTTCTGTGGTCTTGAGAATAGGGTACACCTGTCCTTGGTTGCCACAATAGATAACAGAGATGGAAGTGACTATTTTAGGACTGAATGCACCATCCATTAGCCCATAGAAAGGAAACATTTTTGAATGTTTGTTTTTTCTAATTGTGTGTGTTAAGTAAAGTGATTGGACAAACAGTCCTCTCCTGTCTGGTAATCTGCTATAAATCAACCTTCAGATGTTAATAAAACAAGTCAAGACTGACAAAGGAAGTTCCATTTGTATTTTAAACTCCCAATTCATCAGGGTCTCCTCCTTTAGATCTTCTGTGAGAGTGTCCTTGGTCTTAATGTAGCTGGAAGATAAAACACAGATAAAAGAGCCATTGTCTCAGAAGAACATTAATAAAAAATGAATGTTGATCCTAATTGAGTAGTATTTAAGCACGGAGAGGGCAGGCAGCAGTGTGGAGGGAGCATCTGAGTCTGTTAGAATTTGACTCTCATCTTCCTCCTCTTATTGCAGCACCCTTATAAAAATGTAAACTGTCACCCTGGAATTAGAAAAGATGCATGTAAACATATTACTATAGCAGATTGCCTTGTTATTGTTATTCTTATTTTGAAACGATATACTATTCCTCTCTTAATCTTTTCCTAAAATCTCTTTATCTTTTTCTAAAATGTTCGATTGACTCACATTCTGTTTTGTCCATTTCATTGTTTGCCGATTTACATTGGTTCCTGATAACTTTGTTGTAATGTCTCCTTATTTCTGTTATGTTATGCTGGATATAGCAGAAAGAGCTCCCAGTGGTCAAAGGTGAAACAATTTGAACAATAATGTTATAATAATGATAGTATTGAATTATAAACTAAAGAAGAAAATGAATATCCGTGAGTCCATATTGATATAAATTACTGAATACATACGTAAATGGAAGAAAAGAAAAATCTCGTACCTTACAGAAGAGTTTCAGTTAAAGGAGTGAGGGAAATAAAAATTAACCATTTGTACACCATAGGTAGTAATTGCTATAGACAAGATCCACTAGTGAATGCTTAAATTAATGAGTAAAAATTTAAGGAGAACCAGGATAGTTGCACAGCCTCCAAATATCTCCCCCCAAATATTTATTAATTACTCTAGTGGTTTTAACATACACATGCATCCATAAATTCTTCCTTACTTCTCCCTCTAGCAGATAGGACTTAATTCCCCTCCTTTGAGAGTGTGAGCTGGACTTTAATGGCTCCAATTCAAGCAAACGGAGTCTGAAAAGAGAAAGATAGTAATTTTCTAGTGAAGAAACCTGGTGTACACTACCTTAACCAAGTGATTAAGATTAACATTACCAGTAAGAAAACATTGGTATCATATACTTAATGATGGGATTCAAGGGGGGCGGGCACGTCACCTCCGTGATATTCTTCCCCCAAATCCATAATCTCAATCTAATCACAAGAAAGCATCAAACAAACCCAAATTGAGGAACAGCCCCAAAATAGCTGTCAAAGTCATCCTTTCATATTGTGCCAATATCGATTTCTTAATTCTGATGATTGTACCATGGTGAAGTAAAATATTAACATTAGAAAAAGGTGAATGAAGAGTGTTTACGAGAACTTTCTGTATTATCTTTACATCTTTTCTGTAAGTCTTTAAGTATTTCAAAATAAAATGTTGAAAGAAAAAAAAAAGACCCATCAAGGGCATACGAAAGCTTAGGCAAAGAAGTCTTAAAATTAATTCTCTTTTTATTGGCTTGTTTATTTATTTATGTGTTTACTCATTCATTTGTTCATTCATTCAACAAGTATTTGTTGCCAGGGGCACTGTACGGAACCTGAGGGTGTAGTGGGAAGAAGGTAAGCCGTACGCTGTTGCTCTGCAGAGCATGCGTGGCCCACGGTGCCTGGTTCAGAGGAAGCACTAATATTTGTCCATCACTTGCTTTTATTATACCACAGCCTAGGGGGGCATGTAGAGGTTTGAACAGTGCTGAAATGGAACAAGTGGGGTGTTTATGGAAGCACACAGGAGAGGCACTTAACCCAGTTGAGGGAGACCAGAAAAGGCTCCCTGATCATCCTTTGTAATATGAGTAGGCCTATTGTTTAATCCTTCATTTAAAGTGTATTCAGTGTTTTCTATGGGAAGGACATACTTAATGCCTTAAATTTTGAAGTTGATTTCATCCTCTTATATTCTAAATGCCTTAAAAGTAAGTGCCTTAGAAGTAAGAGTAGTGGAAGTTTTTTTTTCATGTGTCTCAGATCCTAGATGGTGCTACAGAGTTTTCTGTATGGAATATAGGGGTCCTCAAATCGTTTTGGGTTGGAATCGTTGTTATTTCGAGTTTTATTTGGCAACAAAAAATGTGTAACACAAAGTATATACATGCTATTGTAATTTTTAAAAACTGAATAGTAAAAATATCTTATTGGAGTGCATGAAATTTTTGATGTTAAAAAGTTCTCTAAATATACTAAAAACAGAACAAATATTTATACAAAACTATTTTCATTGCAGCATTCTTAGAAAAAAAACCCTTAAGAACAATCTATATGTATATAACAAAAGGGAGATGGTTAAATGACTTCTGATATTTTTATATGATGGACTGTAATACAGTAATTAAAATTATGGAATTTATATTAATATATATGTGTGTATATACATACATATACACACCTCATATATGGAAATGAAAAGGAATACACTAAAATATTAGTAATAATCTCAGAATTGTGGGATTATGAGATTTTCTTTATACTTCTTTGTTTTATTTTTTCTACCATGAGTGTGTATGATTTTTATAATTTGAATAAAACAGTTCAGTGTTAATTTTTGAGAGAGGCATTAGTTCTTGAAAGTAGTGGTGTAGAGGTCCTAGGACTCCTAATGTATGGGTTGAATAACAAATACTTTAATTAAAATGAGAATCCTTCTAGAGCTTCAAAAAGGCACCTTAAATCTTCTTGTATAGCTAAATAGTAATTTCATATTAGCTATATTTCTATGTACCATTTCTCAGTATGTTTTTAAATCATATCTTGGATGGTTTTATATAAGAAGAAACTGTGTCCATAATTGGTGTACCCTCATGACATTTAGCCCACTTCATGGTTCCTCTCCCACAGCTTGTTAAGTCTTAGGCATGGAAAAGTACTTGGCCTACGTAGCAAGTGGGTAAACTGTGCATTGCAAATTCCTAAAAGGTACCAATGGTCTCATTAGAAGCATTTGGAAATCTTTTTCTTAAAATCGATTACAACATGGTAAACAAGCAGAGCCCCTCATCTATCCATGTAGATCATTTCTCATGTGGCCATTTGACCTAATGTCTTTTCAGCAACCATACCCCTCATTATTCTGAACACCGGCCCTGCCTCGGCCACTCGGGCACAAAGATAGAGGCCCACTGGCCACATATTGCCTGATACAATGTGCCAAGGTTACAAGCTAGGAAGGGAACAGTTCATACAGTGCTAAGCCCTATCCACCCAGTTTTATTCTCTGCGCGTGGATCCTTAGAGGCTGTCCTGTGACTAAGCCAGAGAGGTCAGTCCCAGCACATTAAAACAAGAGGGGCAAGAAGAGCCATCATCTTGGAGATGGATCCGTTGGTGGAGAAACAAGGGAAGTGACTAAGGCACCAGAGTTTGAGATGGAGCTGAGCAAAGGGGAGGCTGGCCGGAATGAGCTGGGAAGGGCACGGAGCCAGGAGTAGTGAGAGAGGGAAATGAAAAGGAAGAGTTCAAGAGGAGACCTTTAGATGGCAAGATTTCTACTCTACAGTGTTTGGAGGAATCCTTCCTTTAACTCTCCTAGGGCTGAATTCAGCCCTAACGGGGCAGACTCCTAACAGGTAGGTGGAAACCCTAGCACTGCTTTGTTCTGTAGGTAAAGCAACTCTTCCCTTGGGGAAGAAAAAAGCTAGAAAGTTGACTTGCATGTTCTTTAAAAAAACAAACAGCTTTCTAGGACACCTGTAACTATTATACCTATAACTATAAATGTTTTGCTTAATGCTTTGAGCTATAAGCATCTGAAAAATAAAAAAGACTGTATTTTTATCTACATTTTCCCCTAAACTGGGACTCTTCCTATTTGAAAGACGGATGGAGAAAAAGTATACGTGAACCTACCGCATCTCGTTAGATTTATTTAGTACTCGCCTCCAAAGAACTCACATATCTTATTGATCTTGGTAACATGTTATAATAAAAATAGAGCCTTAACCTCTTGGCCTCAGTGGCCAGTGCCCACAACAAGGGTCACCAGAGATGGCACTGGACCCAGGGCCTGGTCTCAGCACCACTGTATGATATGGCCTGAATCTTAGACAGTTGAGACCTGGTAAAGCTGGGTTCTGGAGCAGCTTGGGAAACAAACTGGTGACGCAGTGCATCTCGGAGTTCTCTCTTTGACCTGTTCACAGGCCTTTCACTGAGCCTTGTTTACCATGCTTTTCTCGTGGTTTGTGACAGATAAGAACTGTATTGATTCCTAGCATCTGCTGGCAGTAACCTTTGAAAGGGCAGGTGATGCATCACCACAGAATTTTATCTATCAATATCGGAGTAATAGAAAGACAGGGATGACATCTAATCACAACACTGCTGGCAGATCATAAATCTGAGCTGATACGGTACTAGTAATGGGCAGTAGAAAAAAAGGGACATGGATTAACATTCGGATAAAGTCAGGGGGACGTTTACACGGGAAGGGCAAGATCTGGCCATGAGAGCATTCCAAATGCAAATGGTCATCTTCACGGAGGCCCGAGAAGTCGGGTAACTTGCCCAAGTTTCTACAGCTAGTAAGCAGTAGAGCCCCTCTCTGAGCCTCAGTTTCCTCATCTGTAAAACAGACGCGATAATACTTGAATGGGTGGTGAAGGATTCGGTGTGATTATGTATGCCGGTTCTCAAAGTGTGGGCCCGGCATCAGCGGCTTCAGCATCACATGGGAGCTCATTAGGAATGCAGATTCTTGGGCTCCAATACTAATAATTTATTCTGTTCATAAGCCCTGCAGTCTTCATACTTCTTTGATTCACAGGTGAATGAGTGGTGAAAATAATCATTTTTTGACAGATAAACATTTTTGACATGTAAAAGATGTCATAGGATATGCTAAGTTCTATGTTCTTCTGGTTTACAAGGCTGGAGAATACCAGCATTTTAAAGGTTAAGGTTCTAATGTGTGCTTTGGACATATTTAGTGCTTTTGACATGTCGGGGAGCTTCCAGCCTGGACAGTGAATAGTGCTACAATTTAATAACATAAATGGAGTCTGTCTGATTCTGCAAAGAAACGGCCTTCCTTGGGGCCCAGAATATATAGTCCCTTCTGCAGTTACACTCACAGTATTTTTAATCATTTCATGTTTTTATTATATCCCAAGTACAAGGTGCTACAAAGAGTCCCTGGTGCTGGCAGTCACTCAAAAAATTGACAAATCTAAAAAGTGAATAGAACAGCAAGTAGCCCATTTGGGGTTTTCTTTTTCTTTATTTAAAAAAAAACTTTTAAAAAAAGAAAAACTACCTTATAATATTGGAAGGGTTGATTTTGGCATCTTATACATGAAAAGCAGTAGTAATAAAGTTCCTCAATTGTTGGTGCTTGTTCTGCAGAAATTATGGCTGTGCACAACTGTGGGAGTTTAACTGGGTTTCCATGAAGTACGTAATTCACACTCTAAATGTGACAAGCATGACTGCCCATAAACCTAACGACTTTTTTAAGAGACCAAAATTCAGGACATTGTTCTCTCTGAAACTGCACTTTAGTAACCCAGCAGAAAGCTGTTCAGAGATCTGCTCCCATTGCAGTGGAGGCATCTGGGTGCACCAGTGGTAAGAAATGCTGAAAGCTTTCATACGAGAACAGATTTGTTAGAGGAAGGAAGAATTATGAACCAGGTACAATTGCTGCATGTTAAAGAACAGGAAAAATAGGAACTAGAACATGACAATGACCATTTTGCTGCTCTCTCTCTCCCCCCACCCCTACCCCCCCAAAAAAACCTTATTAGAAAACTTAAGAGTTGAAGTTCTAGGTGTATAAAATTTCAGAGTAATAGGAAAGAACCTCCCCGAAACTGAGATTCTTACTCTAAGATGAATTCTTTGCTTTCAAGGTAAATGTCTTTTCCTCCTGTGAGCAGCTGCTAAGGATGCTGTTAGCCTATATCCGAATGGCACAAGGCACATTCACACTAGCGACTGAGAACAAGGCCATTGGTCCAGGCTGATCCATGGATGTTCATTAAGAGGCTGTGTAAAAGTGAAACTGTGTTTACCTTTCCTTCCTCCAAGCATTCTATGAGGCTCTTTCCAAGCCTGTTTCTTTCTGCCTCAAGCTTAAGACTCTTATTATTTCTCTTAAACTTCTGTTTATGCTGTTACCTATATTTTCGCAGCAAATGCTATCTGCTCGACAGAGTGAAAAGGCCGGCTGTAATGGGTAGTAGAGCTTCTATTTTTTCTTGCCTCCCAATCGTATAGTTGAAAGATTTCATCTCTTTTATAACAAACCTCTGCAGTCTCTTTTCGGTTTTCATTTTAGACCACTTGCTTTATTTCCCTATTTGTTGTTTTTGTCTTCATTGGCTCAGTGCTTACAAACACAAAACACACAGTAACAATAAAACCAAATAAGCAAAGATTTAACTAGGGTACTACAGCATGTGAACTGACAAACCCCACTAAGTATGAGAGCACCGGCTAGTAGTTGTTTTTGCAGCTAAATGCACAATAATCTATTTGCTTTGGTCATAGTCAGCAGGCAGCTTTGGGAAAGGATTTTTCTTTGTGTCATGGTTGTTGTATGCACCTTGAGGAAGAATGCTAGACTCTGTTTCCTGTTGACTTTATCAGTGATCCACACCAATTTATCTTCATGCAAACTTGAATTTTTAAAAATTTGTTTGTAAACACGTTTCTCTCTGGAAACTGACCTGACTGGGTAGTGGGGATTTATGATCTTCTTTATCCCATGTCTTGCTGAGATTCATCGGTTTCTTTTAAACAAGTTGTCTAAGAACACTCTTCTTTCTAAGATCTGCCTTGGTTAAGTCATCAGTCTGTTTATGATCGTGATATAAAAGAGTGATTAGAATTAATGTGCTCTAAGCCAGAGCTCCTCAAACTTTAATATGCATAAGAATTAACTATGTCTCTTGTTAAAATGCAGAGTCTGACTTAGTAGGTCTGGTGTGAGTTTGAGATTCTGCATTTTTAATAATCTCCCAGGAATTGTCAAAACTGCTGGTCAACCACACCGAATAGCAAGGCCCTGGGGCAAGGGTTGGGGGAGATTTCCTAATTATATCTTTGATGTAAGTGGGTGCTACAAAAACCTATCTCAGGCCCTGGCGGTGGCTCACGCCTGTAATCCTAGCTCTCTGGGAGACCGAGGTGGGCGGATTGTTTGAGCTCAGGAGTTCAAAACCAGCCTGAGCAAGAGCGAGACCCCGTCTCTACTAAAAATAGAAAGAAATTAATTGGACAACTAAAAATATACAGAAAAAACTAGCCGGGCATGGTGGCGCATGCCTGTAGTCCCAGCTACTCGGGAGGCTGAGACAGGAGGATCGCTTGAGCCCAGGAAGTTGAGGTTGCTGTGAGCTAAGATGACGCCACGGCACTCTAGCCCGGGCCACACAGTGAGATTCTGTCTCAAAAAAAAAAAAAAAACAAAAAAAACAAATCATCATTTCTTCTTTGTTCCTTAAATCTAAATAAATTAAATTAAGCCCATCAGCTTTCCTTTGTTGTATTGGTGGAAATTTAAATTCCAAATTGTTGTCTTTACTAGCAATTATTTAAGGAATTAAAAAAAAGTTTGTATCTTTTAAAGGGAAGCTGCTGTATCATAAGAAAGTTCCCAAAGACAGTTTTTTCCCCCAAACTATATAACTAGTTTCATATTTACTTAATTGGGTTTGTAAGATATCTGGGTGGGGCTGGATGAAAATTTTACATAATTTTAAATATTATTCTGCTAGTACATTTAAAAAACTAATCTGAACACTTTACCGTAACAACTGCAGAGATCTGGAGCAAAGTTAATGACACTGGCAAATTAGGTTCATTTGACCTAAGTTCGTCCTATTGGTCTACAGAAATAAATGTTTCCAATTCTATACGCACACCCATATTTCTCTACATTGATACTATACTTTGTCTCAGACAGATCTTCCTTACCGAACAGATACAAATTTGTGATTATCAACATGAATGCCTTCTCCATTTAGGCTCTGGAAAAGACAACGGCATAGTGTCAGAGCTATTGGAGTCAGAGTTCTTGGGGTCTGTTCTCCTCTGGCCTGTCATTTGCAACACTTACAGAAAACTCCTTGATCGACTTCCGGTTTCATCTTTTATGGCTCAAGGTGTTCTTGTCACTGGGTTGATGGCACACTGCCTGCAAGAAGCTGTTACCCTGTCATTTTTTTCATGATATAGCCTCTGTAATTGGTTTCATCAATGTTCCTTTGCTACCCTCCCTCAGTTTCCGCAAGCAAGGGAAGAACACGTGACTCTTTACCCTGGTGTTCACGTGTGGGGTGTGGGCACAGATTGGGCTGGCTGGCATGGGATCCAGCCCAGGGTGGGTGAGGGGACATGATGGAGTCCTATAGCCCAAGAGTTGGGGCAACCTGTCCATAGCAGCGATATTGAAGGCATGCTTTTCCCAGACTGGAGAGGGGTAAAATCCACAAGCACCCCTTTAAATTCTTACAATTCCCAGACTGCTGTTGCAGATACTCTAAATCTAAGCCTTTGATTTCTGAAATAAAAAACTATATCTGAGAAGCAGCTTATGGGTTTATAGTCCTGGAATATACTGGGGGAGGGGTGGGCAAGTGGTGCTAACAGATGTGCTCACAGCTGTGACGTGGGATGAAGGTGTTCAGTCATGGTAATGTCATGGGGTTCCCTTTGGGAGGATGGATGCCCCAGGGAAATGCATCAGCAGTGTGTGATTAAAGTCCTGGGAGCCCACTGCGTTTTGCAAGAGTGCAAACCTCTGGCTCGCCATTGCTCTCAGCAGAGGGACTTTGTCCACAGCGTCCACGCACAGGGCAGGGATTAAGGCTGGGGATCTTTGGGGTGACTAGACTAGGACTGCCCTACTCAGCAGGCTTTTCTGCCCTTCTGAGGGAGGACATCTGTGGCCTGCTGTAGTCTTGGAAAAACAGAATGAAAAGGAAGTATTTTGGTTAGAGTTGCCTTAGGAAAAATTATTATAGGGAATTCATGGAAAAACATTGCTTTCCAATTTCAGAACTACTCAAAATATCTGGTAGGCTAAATATAGAAAGCTACTGAGGTCTTGCAGGTCCTGAGGCCTGGCTAAATGTGAGCTCTGGGGTGGTGCCTTTCCTCCCCTTTTCCCTCTCTCTCTCTCCCCTCTCTCTCTTTGTCTCTCTCTGTCTCTCATTTTTCTTCCCTGGCTAGCCTGGAAGCTTAACCAAGAATGATAATTAAACAAGAACCTTAATTGTTATTCCCATACAAGCTGATACTTAATTTGAAAAACACAAAGTGATGAAATTTACCTCTGAAAAATAATAGCTGAAATGAGAGGGAATGTTTCACGAACTGAAAGAGCTCACAAATTCATCTTCCAGGAGATTGTTTACAAAGTTTGTGAAAATCAGAGGAACATGAAAATCACCCAGCACTCTAGGTGTGAGCTGTAGAGGAAGTCGTTCAAAGGGTTGAGCATGTTGGACTAGAAGAGCTTATGCTTTGTGCCCCCTAAAGACATAGAGAAGAAAAGGGAGACTGGTGTGAAGCAAAACATCTCAACTGTAAGAGTTGTAAGGCCTGAAAGCTCCTTTAAGTAGAATCATCAAAATGTATTCTTTGGTGATTTAATTTTTCTTTCTATTCTTTCTTTCTTTCTAAGCTTTTGCTCCCTTTTCCCAAGGGAACTAAAAACAGTAAGAGTTGGAAGGGAAAAAGTGTGTGTGCGATACCTGGAATCATTCAGTCATCCTCTCTCTTCTTCCCTCTCTCACTTTGTATGACTGTAGAGTAGAATCTTATCATCCGCAGTAGTTATATTAAATAAAGTCACTGCAAACAGAGAATTAGCAAATACAGAGACATATTTCTGCGAGAAGTACAGGGTTAGAGCTTGTGAGCCTCTGGTCGCATTTGTACCAGTGGATCAATGCATAACCTTACTTTAATTGTGGTTCTGTTTAAAGACAGTTTATCTAATATCTACTGTTGATTCATGCATTAACATTGAACTCATGACCATAGCACTATAACTCATTCCGACTGAACCTTATCCAACACTTGTATTTTCTCCATAAAGCACATCATAGCCCTGTGTTTAGAAACACGAAACAGTGCTTCGGTGCTATGCTTGGGCTACATTTTAAACAGTGAAATCATGAAGAAAAAGCACAAAAATGCAAAAAATGTGGCACTAAATTGACAGCCAAAAGGACACTGGTTTACAATACAAGAGCCGAACTAAGAATGCAGGGCATTGCCTTGTTCAGTCTCAGCTGGAATCATGCCCAGCAGGCAATTCAAATTTTTCTCCACTTTGTGCATGTCTGTAAATGATCACGACAGTTCAGGGAGTATTGATTTTTAGGTTAAAAATACATTTTATCAAGTAGGTAGATTTGCAAATATGGAATTCGCTAATAATGTGAATGAACTCTGTGTGTGTGTATACACATGTATGTGAAAGTACAACTTATTTACATAGAAACTAGCTGTTGGAAGATGCACTTCCAAGAAGGGTAGGACTTAAGTTCAGGTGAAATGTGCTGATTTGTGCTGTACCCAAACAATTCAAGGATTTGGGAAACCAGATCCCGTAGGCTCACCTAACTGCGTCTTTAGCTACATCAAGGCATGGGTACACACAGAGCTTTTGAGGACTACTGGCAAAATGGCTGGCTGGCAGATGCCAAAGGGACATTCTCTCTCTGTAAACGGGAATGCTGAATAAAATATATTCCACTTTAAAGATTTAACATGTTTCCTGGTCGAAAGATGAAAGGGAAATTTCTATGTGACAGAAAAAGAGACAAAGCAACACTCTGTGCAGCCCGAGTTGGTGCTCTGGCAGCATCTAGGACCAGTCTAGGACAGAAGACAAGCCTCCGTCTGCAAGACCGGGAAGCTGGGATTTAGCTTCTCTGCCCTAACCAGGAGTTTCAAGATCTGCCATGTCTGTGAAAAGGGGGAAAAACTCTACTCATAAGACTTGAGAAGCAACATGGGTTGTCATTACTAAAAAATAAAGACTCTAAATCTGTGCCGAGGGCAGAAGTTCACATTTACTCTTCCCATGTTGGGGAATCCATGTGAGAGATGCATAAATAAACTGATGAAATTCCTGAGGCCCATTTGAATCAGTCCTTTTATATGGACATTACCAAGGGTGAATGGAATTCTTATGGGAACTAGAATCCCCACAAAAGACAAGCTCCAATAAAATACTATAAAGTACAAGGGGAAATACCACCATCGGAGAGACATGACAAATAAAGCAAACGGAAAAATAACATTCTAAACTGATAGTAAAATATTTGAAAGAGAATAGAAAACATTTTTTAAATTAAAAATATGAAAAGAAGGAAAATAAATTATAATAAAAGAATAAGGAAGTATTAACATAGAACAGACTTATTTTTTGAAAAAGACTAAAATTCTAAAAGAGAAAATTATGATTGTTTAAATGAAAAATCTAGTGGTTGATTTAAACCCCAGGTTAGATACTTTTGAAGAGGAAATTAGTAATCTGGAAAACTGATCTATCAAAATGGTCCAAAAATACAGTATAAAGGAAAATAGGGAGGGAGGATGTTAAAATGAATTATAATTTTTTTTAAATTTTAACACTTTTTTATTGTACAAAATATTTTACTATTTGTGGGGTACCTGTAAGTATTTATTACATGCATGGAATGTGTAATGAATAAGTCAGTGTATTTGGGATATCTATCACCTTGAGTATTTATCGTTTCTATATGTTGGTAGCATTTCAAGCCCTCTCTTCTAGCTGCTTTGAAATATACCATACAATGCTACTAACTATAATCACCCTACTCTGCTATCAAATACTGGATCTTATTTGTTCTATTTAATTGTATGTTTGTACACACTAACCAATCTTTCTTTATCCCCCCTCCCGCCCACACCCTCTTCTCAGCCTCTGGTATCTATCACTCTATTCTCTATTTCCACAAGATCAATTTTTTTAGCTCTTACATATGAACGAGAACATATAGCATCTGTCTGTGTCTGGTTTATTTCACTTAACATAATGACCTCCAGTTTCATTTACGTTGTTGCAAATGACAGGATTTCATTCTTTTTGATGGTCAAGCAGTATTCCATTGTGCATATATACCACATTTTCTTTATCCATTCATCCACTGATGGACATTTAAGTTGTCCATCATATGTTTGCTACTGTGAATAGTGCTGCAATAAACATGGGGGTGCAGGTATTGCTTTGATATACTGCTTTCCTTTCCTTTGGATAAATACCCAGTAGTGGGATTGATGGAGAATATGGTAGTTCTATTTTTAGTTTTTTGAGAAAACTCCAGACTGTTTTCCATAGTGCTTATACTAAGTTACAATCTCACCAGCAGTGTGCAAGAATTCCCTTTTCTCTGCAACCTCACAAGCATCTGTTACTTTTTTGCTTTTTGATAATAGCCATTTTTACTAGGGTGAGATGATATCTCATTGTGGTTTTGATTTGCACTCCCCTGATGTTTAGTGATGTTGAGCATTGATTCATATACTTGTGAGCCATTTGAATGTCTTCTTCTGAGAAATGTCTACCTATGACTTAAGCCCATTTTTAATGGGCTAATTTGTTTTGTTATTGTTGAGTTGTCTGATTTATTTATGTATTCTACATGTTAGTTCTTTGTTGGATGAATAATTTGCAAATATTTTCTCCCATTCTACAGGTTGTCTTTTAACTCTGTTAATTATTTCCTATGCTGTGCAGAAGATTTTTAGTTTATTTGTGTGTTTTTGTTTTATTTGTCTGTGCTTTTGAAGTCTTAGCCATGAAATCTTTGCCTAGACTGGTGTCTTGAGGGGTTTTCCCTATGTTTTTTCCCAGTAGTTTTATAGTTTTGGGTCTTATGTTTAAGTCTTTATTAGTCTTGAGTTAATTTCTGTATATGGGGAGGAATAGGGGTCCAGTTTTATTCTTCTACATTTGAATATCCTATTTTCCCAGCACTATTTATTGAAGAGGTGACTTCAAAATATGTTACAAGGCTATTTTATCCCAAACAGAATGGTATTGGTTTTAAAAACAGATAAATAGACTAATAAAACAGAGTAGAGAGTCCAGAAATAAATCCACATATTCACAGCCAACTGATATTCAGGAAAGCATCCAAAAACATACACTGGTGGAAAAATAATTTCTTAAACACTAGGTTGTATTAATATGAAAAATGAGAGAGGGAAGTGGAGTTAAAGAATAAAGTCTAACTATTGCTCAGAAGGCAGATACAAAAATTGATAGCATTTAGGCTTTGTTGAGTGAAATATTTTGGTTAGAATTTTAATGGTGCATACAAAAGACCCTGAACAACCAAAGCAATAGTGAGCATAGAGAACAAAGGTGGCAGTATCACACTGCCTGACTCAAAATATATCACAAAGTTGTGGTAACCAAAACAGCATGGTATCAGTATAAAAACAAACACATAGATCAATGGTACAGAATAGACAACCCAGAAGTAAATCCACATATTTATGGAGAACTGATCTTTGACAAAGGTGTCAAGAAAATACATTGGAGAAAGAACATTGTCTTCAATAAATAGTGCTGGGAAACGAGATTCCATATGCAGAAGAATGAAATTAGACCCCTAGCTCTCACCATACACAAAATCAACCCGAAATGAATTAAAAACTTAAACATAAGACACAAAACTATAAAACTACTAGAAGAGAACATAGGAAAAATGCTTCAGGACATTGGTCTAAGCAAAGATTTTATGGGTAAGACTTCAAAAGCACAGGCAGCAAAAACAATAATAGACAAATGGGACTATATCCAACTAAAAAGCTTTTGCACAGCAAGGGAAATAATCAACGGAGTGAAGAGATAACCTGTAGAATGGGAGGAAATATTTGCAAACTATTCATTTGACAGAGGACTAATATCCAGAATATATAAGGAACCCAAACAACTCAACAGCAAAATAAAACAAATAATCTAATTAGAAAATGGGAAAAGTATCTGGATAGAATTTTTCAAAAGATGGCATAAAAATGTCCTACAAGTATATGAAAACATTCTCAACATCACTAATCAAGGAAATGCAAATCAAAACCATAATGAGATATTATCAGTTAGAATGGCTATTATGAAACACACAGAAAATAACAAACACTGGTGAGAATATGAATAAAAAGGAATTCTTATACACTGTTGGTGGGACTTTAAATTAGTATAGCCACCGTGGAAAACAGTGTGTAGACTTCTCAAAAAACTAAATATAGGATTACCATATAAACCAGCAACTCCACCACTGGGTATTTACTCAAAGAAAAGAAAATCAGTATATTGAGAGATACTTGCACCCCCGTGTTTATTGCAGCACTATTCACAACAGCCAAGATATGGAGTCAACCTACACGTCCATCAACAGATAAATGGATAAAGAATATATGGTATATACAAAGGCTATCTGAAAAGTATCCAGCCATTGTTAATATAACGAGAATAGTTTTCATGACATCGATGTCGATGTAACCTGACAGCCAAGGAGAGTGGACTGTAATGCACATGCGTGAACAATGGCGACGTCACTGTACTAGTCAGTGAAGCACTAGCGCCATCGAATGAGCATATGTGCTATGTGACCATCACATTCAGAATGACTGAGTGAGTAGGGCAACAAATCTGCATCAAATTCTGTGTTAAGCTTGAACATTCCTCCACGGAAACTATTTGGATGATTCAGAAGGCTTTTGGGGACAATGCAATTAGTGCAGCACAAATAAATACATGACACAAATGCTTCAAAGATGGCCGAGAATCTGTTGAAAGTGATCCATGTTCTGGAAGGCCTGCAACAAGCAGAACACCTGAGAATGTTGAACGTGTATGGGTTAGGTTAAGAAATGCTGGGAGAACCGTGTGAGGTCCCAAGTTGCCTACTTTGAAGGGGACTGAGGCGTCATTGTCCTATGTACAATGTTTCTTGTATCTTCTTCAATAAATATCTGTATTTTTCATATTACATGGCTGGATACTTTCTGGACAGACCTGGTATACATAATGGCATACTATTCAGCCATAAAATACGATGAAATCCTGTTATTCAAGACTGGCTTGATGAGCCTGGAGAACTTATGTTAAGTGAAATAAGTCAGGCATGGAAAGACAAATACCGCGTGCTCTCACTCATTTGTGGAATTTAAAAAAATCAAGCTCATAGAAGTAGACAGTAGAATTGTGGTTATTAGAGGCTTGGAAAGGTAGGAGGGAAGAAGGATTAGGAAGAAGTTGGTTAATGGATACAAAACTACAGCTGTAGGAGAAATAAGTTCTATTGTCCTATAGCACTGTAGAGTAAATAAGGTTAACAATAATTTATTTTGTATTTTCAAAAAGCTGAAAAAGAGGATTGTGAATGTTCACAACACCAAGAAATGATGAATCTCTGAGGTAATAGATACATTAATTACTCTGATTGGATCATTACCTATTGTATACATGTATCAAAATTCAATCTGTATGCCATAAATATGTACATTTATTACATTTCAACTAAAAATGAAAGGAAAAATAAATACAGCTGTTGGAAGTGGTGGGTATGCTGATTATTTTAACTGTAGTAATGATTTCACAGATATATATATATGTCAAAACTTATAAAATGTGCAGTTAAATATGTGCAGTTTATTATATGTCAATTATGCTTCAATAAAGCTGTTTAAAAAAGAGATGCTACCCTAGGAAAAAAGCTCAGTTTGATTTTCTGTACTTGAGAAATCCATTAAACATTTAAAGTTCTGAGTATCTAAAAATAGGTGGCAGAGTAATGTATATGCTACAATTCCAATTTAGGGGGAAAAGAGGAAACAAGTACTGTACCAAAAAAATTCTCAACTGAATATTTTTGTGATAGTATGCACATGGGATGAGGTAAAAACAAAAAACAAAAAACAAAAAACAAAAAAAACCAGAAAAAGCAAAGCCAAATAAAATTAAACTTATTTTCAATAAGAAAAAAAATTAATGATGTATAATAAAGAATTTTTTTCTGGTTTCTGAGAGGGAAATTTTTCCCTTGGAGTTTCCCAAATGATAAGAGTATCTTCATTATTTATGGTGGATCTCTCAGACTACACCTGAGTTTGTGCTAAGGAAGAGACTCATGGTGTGCCCCGAGATACTTTATGTGGATGAAGTGACTCAGGTTGGGGGCTAGACACCCTAGAAAGACCAGCCACATGACTAGTGGGTTAGGGTTTTGAGCTCATTGGTATCAGTCCAAACTCTGGATAAGAAAGGGGATCTGGAGACTGAGTTTAATTACACAGCCAATGATTCAATCAGTCATGCTTATCTAGTGAAGCTCCAATAAAAACTATGGACACCAAATCTCAGTTGAGCTACCTTTGTTGGTGATACTCTGCCTGTTGTCACACATGAGTGTGCCAGGAGAATGATGCTTCTCTGAGGACAGAGAAGCTTTGCATTTGGGATCCTCTCGGACCTCATGCTATGTTCTCTTCTTTTGGCCAATCTTGATTTGTATCCTTTTTTATTTTTGCTATAATAAAATTGCAAGTGTAGTGCTTTCTTGCATTTTGTAAGTCATTCTAATGAAGAATGGTAGAGTCAGCAGTAGAACCTTCTAAATTGTAGCCAGTTGGTCAGAAGTTGGCCTAGGAAGCCCAAATTTGTGATTAGTGTCTGAAGTGAGGGCAGTCTTGCGGTGCTGTCCTCTGAACATGTAAAGTGTGGCCCAACATTATAGACGACAACATTACGCACTCTATGTGTCCGTTACAGCTCCAACTGGCTTCGTCTGGGAGGAGCAGGAGCAGCGTCGGTCTGCACCGGCATGAAGCAGGTGGCCAGTAATGTAGAATTAATGGCCAGTAGTGGGAGAGTGGAGACTAGTGGCACATGATTTGTGGCCAGGGATGAAGGAGCAGTGGCAGGGACCACAGCTGCAGCATAATGATTTTAAAGTGCAATCTTAACTCTTAATTAAGAGGACTCACTTTAACGTAAAAAGTTGTATTCCAGAATATTTATATTTTTAATGTCTATTAGTTGGCAAAATACATCATGACATAAAGTTACTACGAAACATTTAAACACAAGTATCTGTACTTTCTCAAATACTTCCTGTGATTCAGACACTGTGCTGAGTATACTTTACATGAAGAAAGTTTTAGTCTTACAGCGGATGAGGAAATGGAGACTTGGAAGTTAAATGCTTTGTCTGTGTTCACACAGTGAGGAGGCAGAGGAGGTAAGACTAAAATCAGGTCCACCTGACAATGAGGAAGCCTGCACTGACCTGATGGATATGTGCCTTTGGAAAGTAGCAGAAAACACAGTTGAGAGGCACTGCCGTTGATCTGGTCTATGAGCTTGAATGGTTGCTCCTGCCCACCTGCTCCAACCCTGCGAGAGTTCACAGCTGGGCCATGCACAGAGGAGCTGGACTTGGGAGCAGAGCCTTGACGGCGTTCAATGATGAGAGCGTCTCTTCAAAGGGCATGGATTGGGCTGCACAGTGATGCCTGGCTGGACACCAAGCTGGAAGAGTGCACAGCAGATCTGGGGAGTGCTCATGTGCCCGCACTCCCTACCACGCAGGCAAATTCAAGCTCTTCAGCCGGGCTCATGAGGGCATCTGGATCTGAAGCGGCACTGCAGCCATACTGCGTGGTGGTGGCTCTTCCTCTGAGGAGCTGTGCTCCCTCAGGCCCCATGTCTTTCCTATATGCTGTCTTTAGCCTGCTGTGCTGCCCCGGCCCCTCCCTCTATCTGGCACATCCTTCATCTCGATAACTTGCCCTCATCTTTCAAGCCTCAGATCACACAGCATTCCCACTTCAAGGCTTGCCCAGCTCTCCCTTCTGGCTTGAGCACCCCTTCTCTGTGAAGGCCAGCACACTCCTTTAAAGAGTCAATTACACTAAGACTACAGTGAAGCTCTGAAGATTGCTCTTTCCAAAATGCACCTTGTGTGTTGCCACCTCGCTGCTAAAAATCCTGCAAATTTTCAAAGGCTTCAGTGGCTCCTGTGTGACAATAACACCCTCCTCCCTCATCCCCCTCCCTCATCCGTCCCCACTTGACCTCTCCCGGCACTCTGTGCCATTCCATGGAGCCATGGTGTTTCTAAAGCAAGCGGCCTATCTGTCACCCCTCCAGGGCTTAACCCATGCTGTTCCTGCCCCATGGGCTGCCTTCCCTTCTTCTCTTTGTCTGGGCACCTCCCTTTTGTCTTTTAACACTTAGGATTTAGCTCGGCTGTCATCTCTTCCAGGAAGCAGCATGTCTCTGACACACCTGGGAAGGCTTTGGTGCCCATCTCGTGAGCTTTATGCCAACCGTCCCCTCACCTGCGCCCACCCCCAGGGCTCCACCAGGCCACAGGGGACAGCATCGTCAGCTCAGGGGCCCCCACTTTGCACGCTCACTGCAGAGTCAGCCTTTCCCAGGGCTTGGCATGGCACAGGGATTATGAGGATTTTTCTAATAACAACTTGATTCCTTTTTAGTTATAGATCTTAAAAATTATTTCATGAGCATTAAAAAATACAGATATTACAGAGACAAAAAGTAAAATCACCAAAATCCACCTCTCGGAGATAAGAACTGTTGGTACATTTTCTTCTTGACTTCTTCCTTTTTTTTAATAATATTCACCCTTATCTTAGGTACAGGGACTGATTCCTTCTTACATATACATTTTGAAGCACACTACAGGAAGATGTGCATGGTATGTTCTCCTTTTTTTTCCCTCATAGAAATGTATTTTTGTCATCTTTATCATGTTAATAAAAGCAATGCTGGTGATAGTGGCAGAAGTAATCTTTACTCATCAATAAATATAGACTTACATTCCACATGATCATTTTTAATTTTTGCATAGTGTTCCACTAGATGAAAATAATAACAACCGTTCCAATAATTGCTAACATTTATTGAGTGACTACTCTGCACCGTGCACTTTGCTAAATACTTTACAGTCATTATTTTATTTTATCTTTGCGGCAACATTATGAGACTTGTGCTATCATTTTCCAGGCTTTGCTGATGAAAAAACTAAGGCTCCGACATGGGCCTGAGTCTATAGTCTGCATTCTTAACTACCACTTGTAGGGTGTGCTGTCTCATTGAACATTCCTCTACTGGTGGATAATTAAGGTGTTTCCAATTTTTTTTTTTTGCAATAATAAACAAAATTATGTTCAAAAAAAGAAGATAGCATGTAAGTTTTTTTTCATGACCACTGACCATTTGTTTTGCCACACCCCTGCCCTCCCTGACCCTATTCTGTCATTACTTCAATCTGGAAAGGACAAATTTCCAAATTGAAGGAAAGCTAAATACAGTGACTCAGAATCCTGTCACATTGTTTTTTATGAAATATGTTGGCACTTAGACTCTTGGGATTCCAAGAAATCTGTAGCTTTTTACAGGCCGATCAGGTCTTCAACTGGCTTATTTAATACAGATTTCTTTACTTGGAAATTTTTCAGTGCTCAGTTAGAGGTTGATTAGGCTCCTACTTTCTGGGAATGATTTGGATTCAATTAGCTCAAGAACCTCGATTACTGCCCCTTGAGCAAGATTAGAAAATGGGAATTTCCTCTTTATGAAAAGATTGTCATAATCAAGCAACGTGCTCTCAGGGTGAGAGGTGTTGATGTAAGTTTGCCAAACTTCCCAACTGACACTTTGTGAAATGCTTCAATTTCCAAGAAGAGAGATGACATTTCCTATTTCACTGCAGAATGTATGGATAGTTTAAGGAACTAGATATTTGGAGCTGGGGCATTCAGAAACAACAACAACAACAAAACCCTCTTTCCACCTTATGATTAAGTGTAACTCTGCTTGTTCTTTCACCCAACTATAATTTTGATGAAAAATTTTCATCTTCTTAACCCAAAAAAGAATAACAATGTCTCCTTGACAGTGACTCAAAATGAAATAAAATAGAATTGCATAACTGCTTTTATGTAATCAAATATGAAGTATTTTCAGTTTAATTTACTTCACCTGAAATGAATTTTTAAGCTCAGCAAGCCAAAAGATTGGGTGGGTGGTGTAAATCACTTGACATCTTAGTTTTGTTTTCCTTGTATGAACAATGGCAATAAATGGTAGCTTTTCTCCCTGGTTTGCCAGCAAGGTGCCACATTCAGGGATGCTATTTTGAAGATGTTGTAGGACTTACAAGGGCCCACATGCCTCTTTTACCTGGAGTACATTGTTGATGAACTGAGTGTTTGGAGGACAGTTGCACTGGGTATATTTGAACCAGAATTTCCATAGACGTCATTAGTTTTTGCTTGCAAATGCTCTCATTAATTCCTGATTCAGTTTTCTCTGGCTCCCAAAATGCAGACTCTTTCGTCCCATTTCAAAGTTTTACCCAGTTGTTACAGGAAGTGCTTGGAGATGCTTTTGTGAGCTAGCCAGTAGTTCTCATGTAATTTTCCAGTCTGGGCACTTTTGTGACTCTCTACTACTAGAGATGCTTAATGTTGACAGCTGACCATTGGGGCACCTGCTGTGTTCCATGCAGAAATTCAGGGCCAGCCTCTTTCTTCCACCCCTTGGCTCCTGTGCTTTGGAGGGTCATTGCTTCTCATATATAACTTCTCATTCCTCTTAGAAATTTCTATTTATAAGATCAGCTCCTCCTTCTGTCCCTGTAAATAAGCTTCCCATACAGTGTAGAGACTCCAAGGGCTACCAACCTTACGAGCGTTGCCTAGATGTGGGTGAATGTGTTTTAGGTTTAAAATTAACTTAGGCGAGATAATTTCCCTACTCTACTTTCTATGGCTGACCATGGAAGAGGACATCAGGAACTCTGTCTCTCACATTTTGAGACATTAGGTATTAGTGTAGTTTGAAGTTTCCAAGTGGCTTACCAATAACTACAGAGCATTAGAAGCAGAGTTATTATATATGGATATTTAATACCCTAAAAAAGTCCTTCCCAAGGAAAAGGACTATATCTGTCATTAATACAGCATTTACATATGAGATCATTATGAGTTTGTAATAGCATAATATTAAGAAACTTGAAACCTAGACACTTGGAGAGCAAGATTTTGTGAAATAAAAGTGGTAAAACTTAAGCTTGTTTACTATATAGATATCTCTTTTATACCATTTGTGATTTCTATAGACTTACCTAAGTCAAAGAGTAAATAGCAGAGATGATCTGTTGTCTTCAAAAATGAAACTTGACATTTTGGTGAAAAAGAGGAAATCTTTAGCTTCTCTGTCAGGGTCTACCAAAGCACTGGCATGATAACCCTGGTTAGGAGCATAGTTCTACCCACCCACGACAAGTGGAGTGACAGCATTTATCTAGTTTGTTAGTCAATACTTTCTTTACTGTTTTCCTCTCACCAACTGTGAGAGCTGGACTAGGCAAGCAGGGAAAAGAAGTTGAAACTGCATAAGTGCCCTTAATGAATCTTGCTTGACCTAACTTTCTAGGAGAGGATGTATGCAAATGAAGAAAAGCAATGTTAGTAAAGTTAAATAGGATGCGTGGTCTCATTGTTTTCTAGACTAGTGCTTTGCACACTTTAATGTGCACACACATACCTGGGAACAGATCCTGTTAAAATGCAGATTCTCATTCAGGAAGTTTGGATTGGAGATTCTGCATGTCACCAAGCCTCCAGGTGATGTTGATGCTGCCGTCTGAGGACCACACTTTGGGTAGCCAGGAACTAAGAGATATTTAACTTCTCTTTCTCTCTTTTGCCATTTTTTATATAGCTGTACAGCCAACCATTGTGACCTTTGAGATTAAAAGGTGAGGACAAAAAGCAATCGGAGCTTAGGGTTGCTAGTGATTAGCCTTTGTGAGAAAGACTTTTTTTTTTTTTTTTTTTTTGAGAAACAGTCTCACTCGTTTGCCCGGGCTGGAGTGCCATGGCATCAGCCTAGCTCACAGCAACCTCAAACTCCTGGGCTCACGTGATCCTCCTATCTCCCATGTAGCTGGGACTACAGGCACATGCCACCATGTCTGGCTAATTTTTTTCTATTTTTAATTGTTTGGCCAATTTCTTTCTATTTTTAGTAGAGTCGGGGTCTCACTCTTGCTGGTCTTGAACTCCTGAGCTCAAGCAATCCTCCTGCTTCGGTCTCCCAGAGTGCTAGGATTACAGGCATGAGCCACTGCGCCCGGCCTGGGAAAGGCTTTAGACTAGGGAGGAAGCTATAGGCTAGTGCTTCTCAGATGCTACGATGCATAGAAATCAACTGGGTCTTGTTAGAATGCAGATGCTGATTCAGGGTGCAGCCTGAAACACTGCATTTGTAACAAACTCCTGGGCAGCAATGAGGCCGCTGGTTCAAGGATCAAATTTTTGAGTAGTCAGGATCTCTAGACAACAGAATTTGCAAAAATCCACCCCATCCTTTTTCTTTTTGTTTGCCTTCATTGAATTTTCTGGAGAAGAATGAGTAAAAGGACAGGTGGGTGTAATCTTGTTTAAAGGGGATACTTGCTGAGATTCTGCAGGGGAAGATGAGCAGGAGGGGTGGGCTGAGGGGTCAGCATCAGGAGGCAGGGAGCCGGGTTTCCACTGATTTAAGCTCTTTCCCACCTGGGCTCGTTCGCTCATGATTTCACCATGTTTGTGCCTGTTCTGTAGCCCCAAAGCCTGGAGATGCTCAGACTGGTCGTCACTCGGCTGCATATCCCGGGCCACGTAGAAGGCAGAGACAAATACTTTTAACCCAGGGAATTCTCTACGTGACCAGAACTGCCTCTTTTTCTTCCCACTTTGAATAAATGGAAGTCAGCAGGACTTTCGTCACCTCTCACTTCTGCCCAAGTCAAGTTTCTGTCTGCACATGTGCGCACATGTCATCTGGAGGCAAACCGAAAGGCTGGGCCCCATCATCCTCCCCTCCAGAGTGACTCTTCATTTCCTAGACTGGCAGTGGCAACCAAGTGCACTTTTCCATATGTACCTGAGCATCGTTCCCCCTAAATTCACCTAGTGCATCCTTGCCCCACACCCCATCACTCCTGGCTTCGGCCTGGGCTCTAACTGGTGGCCACTGACTATTGAAGAGAAACAGTACAGAGAAAGCCCAAGGTCTTGGTGATCAGCACACTGTGATGTTTTAGCCCTTTGCTTCCTTTCTCACTTCATTCCCCTATATACTTTCAGAGGATATTTTGTTTCTGTGCTGAACACACACACACACACGCACACACACACCAGCTTTCTATTTGTTTCTTCTGAAGTCATATTGCACAAGCATGAAAACTGAAAAACATCCCACTTCCTTACCAGCCAGTTGAAACTTTCCTGATGACAGTCCTAAGTAACCACAAAAGGCAATGAGTTAACGTTTCAGTTGGGAGGATTTCCCCACCTCTCCTCTCCTGTCAATGAGGCATGAAGTTCCCAGCTGATTTCTCCATCTGGCCTGACTGTTCCTGGCAACCTGCTTCCAAAGAAGTCGATGAGAAGACGTGAGAAGATCGCCTGGGCAAAGGAGGCCGACGAGGTCTAGTGGCTCTCTCATGGGACCTGGGCTGGGAGTCTGCTGCCTATTTTTAAACCTTGCCACTAGCCTGGGATACGAGCTGATGTATCCCTACCCTATGGGGAAGCAAGCCCCTGAGTAATTAATAAAATAAAACAAAATAAAATGGTGGGAGAATGAAGAGGAGTTGGAGTTCCTCATTAGAAACATATGGGACATGAAGATTTAAAAATTGGCCTCATACGTAAAATCTCAACCGACTTTACATGAACTACAAGCCACAATTTCAGCAGGAAGGGCTCTGCTGAACACACTCATATGCATACACAATATAGAAAACAGCTATAGCAGAGTAGAATTTCTTAAATGTTGAAGGGCAGACATCTCTCGCCACTCCCTAATCTTTCTCAGCCTTTATCTAAGAGGGTGGGCTGTGTGATCCCAGAGAGGAGTGGTCTCAGAAGTTAGATACCAATTTAGTTTTTCCAAACTGGGTGAGAAAATTTCTTAGAAATATAATTACTTGTGGGTCATGTTGCCCTGACAGATTTAATAGTATCGTGCAAAGCACACTGTGGCGATAAGAGGCAGAAAGTTAAGACTGTAATAGTGATGTGCAGATATAAAATGATCAAGGCTCCTTCCATGACCTTTTATGCAGCAGAAATTATTCACTGCAGCATGGAGTGCCAGGAATTCAAGGGAAGGCAGGTTCTAGGACTGCACCCCTCTAACACACACTTGCAGAATGAGTGTCCTCTCTGAGACGAGCGTGTTATACCACATTGCCTCAGCAACTTCCATTACAAGAGAAGAATAATTACTTCCTTTACTCCGCGGCATCGATGACCATAGAAACCCAACCTCCTTCTCATGCAGCTCAAGTGCAGGTACTATTGTTACTATTATTCCAAGTCAGGCTGAGGATCCCTTTTTGAGTGGTCGACCAGTTGTGACACTGGGCCATCAACGCTCTGGACTTTGTGGGACACAGCAGTGGTGACACTCACTGTGCATTCAAGGCTTGCCAGGTACAGAGCTAAGCAATTAACACATGTTATCTCATTTAGTCCTCACAACACCCCTGCGAGGCAGATTGCATCATCCAGGTTTTACAAGCAGATAAACTGAAGACAGAGGAGTAAAGTCACCTAACTGAGTTGGAGGGATGGCTTTATCCTTAGAGAAAGGCACTTGATCCTCCTAGTGAAGATTAGTTACTCGGAGAAGATCTTGAGAATTCTGCATGAGGCCGACTGCCATCGAATTAGTGCATGAAACTAATTCAATCCTCATTACCACGTTTGAATTATGTTTAAAATTTTTTTGTGAAATTGACTTCAGCAAATTTTTACAATACACAAAAAATCTTTACTAGAAACAAAAATCAACTCCCGCTGAAATAAAGGCCTAAATATCAAAAGCAAAAAATCTTAACATTTTTAGAAAATTATTTAAGTGAATATCTTTTAGACTTTAGGGTAGGTCCTTTCTTAAGCAATTGCAAAAGCAATAGATGCAAAAGAAAATATTAATAAATTTAATTACATATAAAATTGAGAACTTCTGTTCATCAAATAATACCATAAACTGGAAAACAGCAAAGAATATATCAGAATATATAAAGGAGTCATATAAATAAATAAGAAAAAGCAAAACAACCCAATAAGAACATAGAAAAATAGTTATGCTGACATTTCAACCTAAGAGAAATACATACAGCCAACAAAAATATGTGACAAAGTGCTCACTTTCCCTAGTATTAATAGTAAAGGAAATACCAAGTGTGGGTAAGAATGTGGAGGAACGGGCATTCTGATACATTGCCAGTAGAAAAAGAAAATTCCTACAACCGATTTGGAAAACAGTTTGGCATTATTTGATTAAATTTAGGATATAAATTTTTATGATCCAGCAATTCTCCTCCTGTATATGAATACAGGCAGACCTTGCTTTACATAATACTGTGTTAACTGAAACTTTTTCACTTGGCACAGTTCCATGGCAACTAAAGTAACAGTGACATTCACAGAATCTGCAAAGTCAGGACACAGTGTCGATACGTACAAGTTAATAAAGAGAGAATTTTGCATGTGCTTGTGTGTGTGTGTGTGTGTGTGTGTGTTTGTATGAATGTGAGGATATATTGAAAAGAAACTTATGTATGTGTGTACCAACATAAAGGAAAAGAACATCAATTGCAATATTTCTTATAATAGCCAAAATTTGGAAAAATTTTAACATTCATCAAAAGTGGAATGGGAAAATAAACGTGTTATACTTAGACAATTGAATATTAAACAATGAAAAAGACTGAGCTACAGTTGCACAACAATGTGGATCAATCTTACAGGCATAATTTGAGAAAAAAGAAGCAAGATATAAAAGAAATCACGTAATATAAATCAGTTTATGTAAAATTTAAAAAATAAACTTTTGCTTAGGGATTTATACATAGGTGGTAAAACAATAAAGAAAAACCAGGAAATTGTATTGGTAAGAGTTAGTATAGTGGTTACTTCTCCGTGGGAGGGAAGAACTGTGTTTGGGAATGTACAAACAGAAAGATTTCTATGCTTCTGGGATTTTTCTGTTTCTTGGCCTAGGTGTTAATTATGTACTGTACTATAATCTTTGAATTATTTAACATTTTTTAAACCACAGAATATTAGAATTTAAGAGTCATTAATCGCAACTTAGGTCAGTCCTCCCATTATAAGTCCAAATTAACCACAACAACAAAAAAAAACCCAGAAACCAGTGAATTCAGCAATTCTCAAACTTGTATGTTTACCCAAAACACTTGGGAACCGTAAAAATAGATTCCCGATTCCACCCTGGAGATTTCAGTTCAATGGTTTTGTGGGTGGGGTCCTGTAATCCAAGTTTTTAAAAATTCCCTACATGATTCTGATGCCACCAGCTCAGGAACTGACATTTTGGAATTAAGGGTCTGGCCAGCAGGCGAACACCTGTGTGGATTAGAAAGCTCATAGCATTTGGACCTTGAAGTAAAGCCTCGTGGTGTCTGTACTCATAAATTTAAATGAAATAAATGAAATGAAACAGAAATGAAAAAAAAACTTTTTAAAGTTGTCCAGAATAGATGATAGCTTTTATGGTTATTTCAGGAAAATTTTCTAATGTCAGATTTATAAAATTTTGAACACTATCACCTTATTTCTTATGACATAAAATAATACTTTTTAATTAAAAGGAGACATTATTTTTTAATTTACACAGTTTGTTTCCTACTGATTATTTCTTCTAATAAAGGGCTTACATAGAAAATTATAAATGTTATCTCTTTAAAGTTTTGTTTTCAGTATTTGTTGAGGACCCATTGGAAGGAAATCATTCTCTTTAAAATTAGGCAGTAGACAAGGCCGCTCCCTGACACTATTCTCACCAACATTGTGTTGTATATCCTTGTGTTGTTGCACAATAACATAAGACACAATATTGAACGCATTAGGTTTGGAAAAGAGGGTATAAAACTGTCATTATTATTGTCTATGTAAAGAACACAAATGCCTATGTGGATAAATTACTTAGGATTAATAGGTGAACTCAACAAGTAGACTAGATATAAGACCAATATACGAAAGTCTGTTGTACCTCTTAATAGTATTTAGATTCCATGTGATGAAAGTTTACTATTTAGCAGATACAGGGAGAAATAAGTCCCAGTACAACAGCATTCTGTGAAAAGGCATTCTGTTTTATGGGTGTGGTTTACTGCTTAACCAATCACATAGAAGCCATAATTCTAAATCAATTGCCAGTTGGGATTCGAACAGATTACTATTTATTTATACCAGTAGACAAAGGGGTTTCTTTAATACAGGACTTTGTAAAGACAACAGCAAAACTGATGGAGGATTCCACACTATGGAATGAGGCTATATGCCAATTACTCAATTATTATCAAGAAGAGTCATTATATGAATAGAACAATTAACAGAAAGTGTTATTCTGACCACAACTTCTAATTCCTTCTCATACATTTGGTAAAACATACAAGGATGATAGAGTGAAGGGTCTCTCTCTAATTTCCATTCATTTTGTTAATGCTGTATTTGTACAGATTTTTGGTTTTGTTCTCTGTTGGTCTTTTTCTGGGTGTCTGGTATAAGTTTGCAAAAAAGTGGTCACCTCTTCACATCAAGCTGCAAGAGAGGTATTCTTCTTTTTGTTTTTAGTTGCTATTGCTTAGTGTTCACGAGGTTAGTAGAAAGCTTGTATCATGCTCTAGCCCAGATTCATGCATTCGTAGATTTTAAGAAGAACTTCTCTCCTCCATTTCCTCCTGAAAAATGTCATCTTCCTTATTGTAAGGAAAATGTTTAGTCCACCTAGTCGTGTAAGATTTCATTCTTCTCTTCTAAGTCTTCTTACTCCTCTTCCTGCTTTTGATGAGATAAAAGTTAACTTCTAGATTCCTGATAGTTTTGATACTATGTGCAAAACTTCCCCAAATTCACTGTGGCTCTGGGAGTCCATGGCATTTCTTTATCTCATCCGCAGTTAACTTCTCACTACTGACATTATCTCACCATTTCACAATTTAATCTTTCCATGCCACTTTTGGGTGGGTTGTAAAACCTTTCTACATTTCTATTTTTAAAGTGGCTGAGTTATTTTAAAATGGTTTTGATTAATGTCTATCTGACATTTAAAAAATACAATAAAGGCCGGGTGCGGTGGCTCACGCCTGTAATCCTAGCTCTCTGGGAGGCTGAGGCGGGCGGATCGTTTGAGCTCAGGAGTTCGAAACCAGCCTGAGCAAGAGCAAGACCCTGTCTCTACTAAAAATAGAAAGAAATTAATTGGGCAACTAAAAATATATAGCAAAAACTAGCAGGGCATGATGGCACATGCCTGTAGTTCCAGCTACTTGGGAGGCTGAGGCAGGAGGATCGCTTGAGCCCAGGAGTTTGAGGTTGCTGTGAGCTAAGATGACGCCACGGCTCTCTAGCCCAGGCAACACAGTGAGACTCTGTCTCAAAAAAACAAAACAAAACAAAACAAAACAATAAAAAGAGATGCAATGGCTACAGAAAAGGTAAAATATGTAGGAAAAAAGTTAAAGTTGTTCAAGATCCATGTGAAGAAAATAAAATCACTGAGAGAAAAAGGAAAAAGCGAAAACTTGGAAGGGCATCTCCTGTTATTGGATAGGAAGGCTCAGCATCCTACTGAGGTCAATTCTACCTCAATCAATCTATAAATTTATCGTAAACCCAGTAAAAATACTACTGGGATGGTTTTAGAACTAGATAAACTTATTTTCAAGTTCACACATAAAATAACTGAAAGAATAGGACATAAAAATCTAAAGAGAAAGAGTAATTGAAGGATATTAGTTCTATTAACAATATAGTCTACAGTAATTAAAATATTATAGTGTGAGTCTATAAATAAATAGATCAATAGAATTGCACAGAGAACCCAGAAACTAGCCCAAAGACATATGGGGGTTTAGCATGTAAAAAAATCTGTTGCTATAGATTAGTGAGAAAACATGGACTCTTAAATTAATGATGTTGGGATTTTTGAATAGTTACGAGGGAAAGATGTCACATTGGATTTTTATCCCTCTCCTTACATTAAAATAAATACAAAATGGATGCAAGATTAAGTGTAAATAAGAATCAACAAAAATATTGGAATAGAACTGTCTAATCCTGGTAGAAGAAAGACCTTCTTAAGCATGACACAAAATCCAGAAGAAAAAACACTGATTCATTTAACTATAAAACAATGAAATATTTCTGTTAACAATTTCTTGTGCTGCTATTAAAGAATACAATTGTGAGTTTGAATGCTTAAAGATTGCTTTATCTGAGTAAACATTCCTATACTTGTTAAAATCAAAATGTCATTGCATATAAAAGAGATTTTATTACTCTCTCAATTAAATGCTGGCTATATGACCCACAGGACTACACTTGTATTTGATATACTTAAGTTTTAGTTTAGTTTTTTTTTTTGTTTGTTTGTTTTGGACACAGTACCCAGAAAGAATAGGCTCTTGAATGCTCGAGTTGTAAACCTTTGACTTAAGTCCTATAAGATCATAACATGCTGTTACCTTGAAGGGTTTCACTGGAGTGATGTTTGATAAACCTTGCAAAGTTTCTATGGCTATTCATAAGAGAGAGAGGGAGAGAGAACTCTTGGGTACCTTCAGCCTGGTGTTCACGTGTGCATCCATTCTGTCGTGTGTCAGCAAATATTAATTGCACAGCTGTTTTGTGTAGATGTTGCTGGATGTGGGGATGATGGACATGATCCCTGCCCTTATGTAACTCACAGGCTCTGAGAAAGAGTGGATTTTCTTCGAGTCAAAGACAAATATATAACTTGATACTTAGTATACTTGACATGATGTTTAAGATCAGAGTGGTCTTCCCAAAAGATGACTGGGACGAAGAGATTGTGTCATTACCTCTGTTTTTAAGAATTGGCAGTTGGTCACTACCAACCAATTGATGTTATTGTTTAAATACACTCTTATTATCACTTTCCTAAATTCTTGACTTGGTAATCGTTTTATGAGTTGTGAAGGAAACTTTTTTTATTTACTGCTTATTGTGACCACAATAATGTATTTGATTAAGTAAAAAGGGTGGCAAATTTAATCTTGCCTATTATATTATTGAGCTCTCCATCTGTTTTTATGGTAGTATTATTAAATGAGGAGAAGAAAATTATTAAGTCTATTCATTTTGGGATCCAAGGATCTTTTAGCATCATATATATGTAAGTTGGTTGTTATTTGATTAAAGTGTTTATTAGGGTTCCTTAGGTAAGGTACTTCCAAATTAACATAAATGTGTACACCTAAGTTTTCTTTTATATGAACTGTTATTTTTTGTCAATAGATATTCAATTGACTTTGCAAGAACCATGTAAGCACCTTTCCTAGTCTCTTAAAACCTATTTGTTTTCTCAGTATCTTCTCCCTCATGGAGCCCTGAAGTACCCTAATAAGTGGTTCAAAGGTGAGTCAGATGTTGGGTAGCATTTTTAAAGCAGAGCTCTAACCTGGTATGTATTCTTCTGGTTTCCCTACAAATAAATCAGCCTTAGAGCATAAAACTCAACCTGTAATAACAATCACTAGCATTTAATAAATTGCCAACTGGTTTGAAAACCTGTTCAAATATTTTGTAGCACCCACACAAGCAGTTGTAATAAATTGCTTGGTTATAAAAGTCATGTAACACATAATTATTGGCATTATCATGTTCATTTGTTCTCTTATTCTCTCTTTTGGTAACAAAATTCTTGCTTTGAAAAACAACTTTGCAGTGACATTTCCTATTCTGAATTGTCTTATGAATTTTAAGTAAAAAATAAACATGGGAAGTGATAAAAATGAAATTGGACCTTTTTAAAAATAAGAGATCTCAAACTATAATTTTAAATGAGTCACTGCTGATTAATACAATAATAATTTTCATACGGAATTTATTGCAATGTGTACAGAAAAGCCACTATGGAAACTCATAAAAATGCCATGGTTTGCCAAAGTTTTAGATTAATTTTTTTGTAAGAAAAATAACTTGGAAACTACAAACATGTGCTTGAGTTTAGTATGGGGAATTTTGGATTTTAAAAGAAGGATTAAGGTCCTGGCTTATTTCTACCGGCCAGGACTTTAGTTTCTAATGTCCTAAGAAATACTTAGTTTATGTGCTTTGAATGCTGTTAGAAATAGAGATTCCAGCATCTGCTGAGACTCTTGACATTGTGCCTGTCCATGTAATGGGTATTTTGTTTTTAAATCCTAAAGTGCGTAGGGAATCTATTTTGGTCCATAAGCCAGGGTCAACAATTTTGTCATTCCAGCCAAGTATTAAAAATATGTAGGAAAAATCAGGAGCCTCCCAATTGCAATGAAGCTTTAAACAAAGTTAGTTGATTATACATTCAGTGGGAAACCTATTGCCTCACAGGGAGCTTTGCCCTTCTGATAGTCACTGATCTCAGAAAGCCAAGTACCATTGACAAGTAAGTGCCACGCATCTTAATCATACTCTACCCTCAGCATGCCTCTGTTTAGTTTCTCCACATCTGGGAACAATAGTTAAGTTATTTTGTTGACATTTTCCTGTATACACCAGATTAAAATCTCAGGCCATTTCTGGGTAGGATGAAGGTTAGAGTTAGGTCAGTGGTGACACAGTGTCCGTGATGAAGGGGGACATCTATACGAAGGCAAGCCCTAAGTTTGCCTTGCAGTGTTTACATAAAACCCATCAATCGAGGACCACAGGGAGATTTCACCAATGGGAACCAACACCTACCAGGTGCAGAGAAAAGTGTGAAAAACACCTAGCACCTCTTAAAAGGCTTTCAAATTAATTTCACCTGCGAAACCCTCTGAGCCTACATTATGTAATTTCTCTTGCTCTGGGATTGCAACCATTGTATATCTTAATTAAGTAGAAAGAAGTTAAACCACAAAGGATGGATGATTTACCTAAGACTTGGGAGAAAGTTTAATTAGAACTTTAGACTTGGTAACTTTCTTACTCTTTTCTCACCAGTTATCTTTTGGCTTTTTCTGGGGTCACATGAACTGCTTGGGTAAGGAGATATGTTCAACTCTCAACAGGAGCAGGTACCACCATCCCCAGCAAAAACTACACTGATGCTAGAAGGAGACTCATGTGTCAGCTGAAGGTCTGGGTGGTAAACACCTGCCCACACTGTGATGCAGACGGAGGAAACACACCTGAAAGAAGATAATAATAATTTGGTGCGTTGTTATAATACCTCACATAGGGGACGTTTTGGCTAACACTGCCCAACACCCACTCTCCTATTCATTCCATGTACATCGGATGACTAGTCTAAAATAATAATTTATCCCTTGGCTAGTGAATGGCTCTGAATTGTCAGACCTAAGCCAACCAGGGCCAATAAAATGTATGAAGAGTTCAAGATAGCTTAAAAATCTAAGAGAGAGAGAAAGAAAAAAAAATATATGTATATATACACGGTATAGTCACAGAGGGCCACACAAACACAGCTTCAACGTGGTGGGAATGGAGAGAAAACACCTTAAACACTGTCTGCCTCCTGGTGTCCGCCCGCAGCTCACCATCTCCCATGTGAACAAGGAGGCATGCTTTCCTGACTGCTGCTGGCAGATCAGCCTTCAGATAAAGTTGACCTTGTTGAGATGGGTAAAGCAGGGAGATGCAAATGCTGAGGTCCCCTTGATGAAGCCCTGTCACCTCTGGTCTCCCTGTAATGTGAGTTGATGCATTGTCTCATTACGGAAGCCAGGTTTGAGTAGGGTTTCTGTAGTTGCAATAGAAATCCTCATCAATATGGGCTAACATTTATTAATTTGCTTCACATCACATTGTTTTTGGGATCTGTGGCCTGATCAGTTACCTGTCCCACATACCCCATCTTGTCTCTCTGCCCTTCTCTGGCCCAAGAAGGTTGACGACGTTGGACTGCGTCACCTGGGTGCCAATGGAAGGCACAACTAGAATGTGGGAGGGCAGAGGAAGAGTTTCAGCTTTTTCTTCTCCATTCCCACCAGCCTGGAAGCTTTCTTGCTTTGGCGGCTATGTCTCTCCATGACTGCAGCTCCTACGGGGTGACCCTCCTCCTCCTTTCCTGCCCTCTCCCCTTCCGTCCCAGGGATGGTAACAGCTTTTCTCCGTTGCCTGCCTTTGATTGCCCCAACATCCCTTGTGCCTTCAATTTGTTCATAATTCTGGAAGTGGCCCTTTTATGAAAGTCTCTTCATTCGAACCATCTGGGGGAAATTCTGTTTTCTTACAGGACTTTGATGCTGGCTGCCTTTTGCCCCACTTCCTGGCTTCCATTTGTTTGAAGCTATAAAATTCTCCAGCCCTGAACTCTGACCAAAGCTAGTTGGGGTGGAGATAGGAGTTTGGTGAGTGAGGATTTGAAGGCTTTTTCCTTTTGCTTATTGATTGACTTTGGATGAGTGAGGGATTGGCAAGTTTTTTCTACAACTATTTTAGGCTTTGTGGGCCATGCAGTCACTCTTGTAACTATCAACTCTGCTATTTTTAAACAAATGGGTGTGGATGTGTCCCAATAAAACTTTATTTACCCACAGGTGATGAGCCAGACTTGGTGCCTGGGCCACAGTTTGCTAATGTCTGAGTTAGTTCATTAGGTTTATGACCCTGAAGCATGGGAACAAGATTTCAGCCTCCTAGACAGTTTCAGAAAAGAATGCTTTGTGATTCATATTTTTTGTTTTGTTTTTTTTGTTGTTGTTATTACAAGGCGACTCTCACATATGATTAAGGCATTCAGGGGAGATAAGTTTTATGTTATATATTAGCATGAAAGAATAATTTCCTTGTTCTACCAATAGGAGCCAAGCATAAATGCAGTGATCACCGGGATAGAGGCTCTCCCTCATGGCCAGCCCTTCCAAACTCCCCTCTGGAGCCTGAGATAGAATCACAGGTCCAGGGAACAGCACTGAGTTTTCGAAGCCACTTTCTACTGCTTACTGTTTTAGGTCAAGGAAAGACAGGAAATGAGACATTCTCCCAGTGTGGCTGCTGAGTCCAGAGGAAAGTTCAGATTGGTAAGTAGCACAGAGATCTAATGAAATGCCACGTCTTCCCAGGAGCCTTTTTGGATTTTTCAAGGCCAAAAGCCCCCCTTCCTTTGTGGTTTTTCTATAGGACGTTATAGACATCTCGGAATTGCTATTACACTTGGTGTGTGGTAAGTTGATGGTGCTCATGGCGGCCCCTCACTACCAGGTGGTCAGGTCCTTGAGGACAGACACACTCAACTCATCCTTTCACGTGCTATGAAACTTATCACTGTATCTTACACACAGTGGGTGCTCACTGCTTAATTAAATGAGCTGAATTTAATTTCTAAATAATTTCTAGGCATATCTTTAACATTTAGGGCTTGGGAAAAGAGCATGAGTGGAGGCTTATATACCACATGCCTAAACATTTAAAAGTTACACATCAAACTATATCTCTGGCCTGCCTTGTGTGCCCACCCCTGGCCCTATAGCCTGCTCATCGGGAATTGCCCGTGTGATCTGGGGGCAGTGTTCTCCCCTGGGCCAGCCCGGTTGTCCTCAGCCTGAGAGGTTGCACCAGCCTCCTGGAGCAGAGCAGGGTCAGAGCTGGGCCCAGGCTCAGGGGTTCCAAGTTGTCCTGGGTAAATCTGGGATGACGAGTGACTCAAGCTTCCTAGAGAGACAGGTCTGGGGACCTTTCCTGTATGCCTCATTTGTCTGACTCAGAATTTCTAGGTAGTTCTAAGGGCTGCCTGGAACCACACTACCTAAGTAGAAGGCAAGAAGAGAACAAATAGCTGAGGAATGGGTCTGCTAGACATCCGCTTTGGGTGGTAGAGTCTCTCACTTGCTCTGCTCTCCTGGGGCAGGGCTGGGGATGGTGATCATACCCCTCCCCCATCCTCCTCCCTGCCCCCACTCTCAGGCAATCTCACCGTTGCTTCCTCTGGCCTAGGGGCTTCGTTCAGTTCACACTGTCCTCTCCTATAGTCCTGGTTCATTCAGGTAGTTACTGAGCTTTTTAAAATCTTTTGGCCCAAATAAGGGAAATCAAGCATCTTTTGTTACAGAGCCTGAGAAATTGGGGGCACATTTGGCAGGGACACGTGTAACTCTGTCCAAGGGCAGCACCAGAACTCAGAAATGCACCTGGAGGATGTTATGTGCCTCCTCCCATTGCATCTGCCTGCTGAACCATTCATTCTCATTGAAACTTTTTGCTGTGGTTGGTGTATACCAGTGGTTGGATTTGCCGGCGGGGCTTGCTAAAACACACACTGCTGGAGCCCACCTCCACTGTTCCTGATTCAGTGGTCTGGGATGAAACCCCAAAATTTACACGTTTAACAGGTTCCCAGGTGATGCTGCTCTTCTGGGATGCACATTTGACAACCACTGGACCATATGATCGCACAGTCAGTGGAGACCCCAAAATAGCCGTGCTTCTCATAATTCCACAGACATGCAGTGGGTTACCCTGGCTGGCACTGGCCCTAAGATATTGTTAGAAACTTGATCTTTAGTAGCTGGGAAAAGAAGGAAAACATTTAAAGCTGCAAGCAATTTCCAGTCTCTAAGGGTAGGGACATGAATTTACCTCAGAGGCAAATTGTTGCTTTTGGTCTGGGAAAACCACTTGAGTCTGCCATTTATTTACAAAAATGTAAATCAAATATTCACCCACTGTACTAGAGGGAAATGTGAAGTCAGTATTAACCTGAACACAGATGTCTGAGACTGAGAAGTTAAGTGTTCTGTTTGATAACATAAATTTTGGGGAAAGAACGAGCCAAACTTCTGTCTGGGAGACATAGTTTACTGGGAGGGAAGGGGGGGTGCATGTCCCAACATTTCTAGGCCTGAGTGGTTTCAAGGTCACTTTGCCGTTAGTTGTTGCCTATTCTTGTAGCTTTGTGTGTGGAGTTATTTTCCAGAGCTCCAGAGCCGAGACTGGAGGCCTGAGGAGAGAAGGGCATTTATAGACCAGCCACTCAGCTGGGCCCTTGGTATGTCTCACACAGGGTTGTGTCAGAATAACCCACCATATTATGAGGCTTAAGTATTATTTTCTGATATAGTTTTTCTACTGGGGAGTTTCCTCTGAAGGAAAGGAATATTCTCACTGTCAGTTTAACTGTGAATAGGTTGCTGTTCAGCCTTGAAAAATAAGGAGGGAGGAGAAGGTACCCTGGGTGAGGGAAGGGATTCTCCTCTCAGGACCCTCATGAGGGCAGACGGGCCTGGATCCTGGGACAGCAAACCTCTTAGAGGACCACTGGTGACAGGATTGGGAAGCAGCAGGAACTGGAAGCTAGACTTGGGGCACACACACTCATTATAAGACTCCTTGAAGTCAGGACCAGGACTGTGGGCCCTGAAACTCACTATTGCTTGTCCAAGGTTACACTTTCCTTGTCTAATACCTCTAAGTCTCGGTGAGTTGCTCAAAGTTGGAATTCAATCTCCGTTACAACATGAGAATTTAAAGGAAAAATATGTTACCAGTTTGGAACTAATTGGCCAAGGTGAGGAGGGCAGGGCTCATGTCCAAGGCCGGTTCTCAAAGACAGTGGACGTCCCTGGCATAGAAGGGTCTCCTGAGGATTATTACAAAAGTAGAGCAGAGAAGCAGGAAGGGCTGGGCTGTGAATAAAATACGACCATGGTAGGTAGTGCGGAGGGGCAAATTTCTTTATGGGTGAGTTGCAGTTCAAGACCAAGGGTGATTTTGATGTTGTGGTATGATAAAGCTAGATATTTGGGTTACACGTGGAGTGTAGTTGGCTGGTTTGGTTAAACACAAGATCAATTTGGGAACAGGTATTATATGTAAATATCCATCTTAATCAGAGACAAGTAGAAAGAGTTCCCTGGTCTTAGTAGGATAAGGTAATTCAAATCTTCATGACACGTGAATACATCCAAAGCTACGTCAGCAAGAAATGCGACTCTTCCTTATCTATAGATCTTAGATAAGACATGAAGTTTCATTGTATGAGTTTCAGAAACTCCCCCTACTCTGGCAGTCTGATTTCCATCAACTCTATTAATTTTCTATGGCACATATACAAAAACCCTAAACATAGAAGCAAATAAAACCAAGTTAGAGCAACATAAGGGGTTGAGTAGGTGCAGGAGGTCAGTAAAGAAAATCAATTTTCCCGTAATTTACTTGAGAGCTCCAAAAATAACAATAAAATATCAATTTGGAACCAGATTCTTCCCTGCTCTTTCATGGCTCTGAGGGACCAGCAGACTGACCAAGACCATCCAGAAGGTGGAACATCTTGACTTTAGCCAAAGTAAACATACTTGTGCAGAAAACCAAACAATTTGAGAAGAAGAAGCCAACATATAACACATGCTGATTCAGGGAAAAAGTGAATTTATATGTAGTACATCAAAGAGTTGGATCAAGGTCAGCATGGTGCAGGCACAGGACCCTTGGTGGTGACCAATAACTCTGTGAGGAAAGTGGCTTATGCAGAAGACTGTCATCTAATGCTCAACAAGGTGGGGTGTGGGAGAGCGTCTATTTTCTATTGAAGAAGTTTCGTATATTCATTGGCTTCTTGATCATAAAAGTCTCAAAATAAATAAGAGTATACTACACCACTGTTTTGATGAATATGGAAACTATTATTCTCTTTAATAATTACTCTTTGCTCTAGGAATTATAGTAACATGACATGGGATGGTTCATATGACTAGGTCCAGATCTAATGCACAGAACAGTTTACAGTCTTTATTGAATTGCTTCTTATATTACACGTTAATGTCTCCTTTTTGAAAAGGTTCATATTTCATTTAGACTGTGAAACCATTTTTTAAAAGTTGCTTTACCTCAATAATGTGAAAAATAGAGGGACAATATATTTTCCACTTAGAATATGTTATGGACTAATTGGCATTAGACAGTATTTCTTGGCTATATCGTTTTTCCCTGCTTGCATAATTTCCTTGGGAAAATCTACTGGTGTGTAATTATCTTTTAACCACACTTTTCTAGTTGAGATTTCAGAGAGCTTTACCAATATTTTCCTATCCATCCCCTGGGCCTCCATCTGAAGTAGTGATTATTTCTCTGCCTTGAGCAAAGGAGATGGGGCAGAACACACAAGTGGAGTAGTTCGCCCAGGGTTGCGTGGTGAGTCAGCCCTGGAGTCAGGCACTGCTTGGGCTCCAGACTCCCGGCCAGGGAACTGCTTGCCTCTGCCAGCAGGACTGTTTCATCTCTGGTGGCCAAGAGCCCTTCGTGCTGTTGAGCCATTCCACGTGGTGATATTCTTTATGGGAAAGCTACTGTTTCTATAACCCCACACATTGGCATGTTGTACAAGTCCAGAATGCATGAGAATTGAGGGCCATTAGGCTTTGTTAGAACTTTTCAAACTAAGTTTTGGTCACACCCAAAATGTTTTCTCCCTAGTGTGTAAGACCTTTATGTCCCAAAGGCTATCAAACAGTTCTGACTGGCTTACGCTTCACTCCTCAGGATAGTTGTTTTGCAAGGCTTGTTTTGATGCCACAGTATTTGGGGTGACTTTTAAAAGCACATTTTGAAATAGTTTGCCTTTGAAGTGACCAAACTTGTCTTTTTGGCAATATGAATAGAATTTAGATTCTAATTGAAATCAACACAGATAATTCATTCAGTTTATGTAGACTCTCATCTTAGATACACTTATCGTGTATTTGACAATTTGATCTTTTATAATATTAACAAAAACATTAGCTGCTTAATAATTTCAAAAGAAAGTAGCAGAAAAGAGTGCCCAGGAACCTAAAAGCTCGATGATCAGTTTAATACATTTCTACAAGAGGCCACTGTGCACCTGCCTTTCAAGGTGCTGCACCCTGTGTTTGGAAGAATATAAAGCATTATCTTTGCTTTTAAGGAGTTTATCTTTGAATGAGGGAGAAAGAAATTCACAAAAAGGTAATAAAAGCTGTACTGGGTACAAAGCACTATAAAAGTATAGAGGTGGGAGAAATCATTTTATAAGAGACAAGAAAGGCTTCGTGGTTCCGACTGCCTTTGACTTGCCCAGTGGTCGGGAATGTGAGGGTGTCATACCAGGAGAAGGGGGCCAGGGCCCTCCTCCAGAAGGACCGAAGGAAACACAGGCTAATTCAGGAAACAGCGATTGGTCTGATGAGACCCAAGCCAAGGTTTGCCATCTCAGTAGCACTGCCCCCAAATGCTTATAAAGCATTAAGCAGAAATAATCAATCCCAATGTCCAACTGCAGAGACCTCTGTGGTCTTTGTACAGCCCTGATTTTATATCTAATGGATCAAAGAGCCTGTCACATGGCATGTGCAGAGGACAAACTGCCCAGTTGAAATTTAGAGCATGATGGCCCTGTGGTCCCCAGGATACCACTTGGCATTTAGGCGATCAGTGGCATACTTTTGATCTCCACATCACACCGTGCCCCTGGATGCAAGTCTGTTTGCAGATCTAGAAATTGCCTTTGCCTCTGTATCTGGGAATAATTTGCAATTGTGTAATGAGAGACCTATCAGTTTGTCTGGAATATTTTCAGTCCCTGAGCAGTATGCTCTCTTGTCTGGCATGGTTTTATTGACTGACTGTAAGGGATTTATCATTATGATGAATGAAATGTTTGTTAGTCAAAGGATGTGCCTACTCAGAGCTATGCAAGACTTTCCACTGAGTGCTGAGAAGACAATACTGGAAATTTCTGTTTCCATTTTAATGTAAAAGTAAGTAAGAAAGAAGGCTTTACTAACATATAATGTACAACCTCAGAGGTGCACAAGTCAGAGAGTCTCATGTTACCCTCTCCATGCTGGGTGTGAGGGCAGGAGTCAGGTATGAACTCAGGCCTTCGCTCTCATTGAAACGCACTGCAGTCTATGTGTTAAGTGAATTTACACATTACATGCCTATGATGTTGTTATCTTACGTTATTAAATTTTATTATGTTATCAGGCTTAAACTAAGTGAAATGCACAAATATCTTGAAAAACTTCCTGCAAAGAAATGATGAATCGAAGACGCTTCTAATAATGCAAGCCCAGATGGAAAGCATAAAACAGGGCAGAGGAATCATCTTTGCTCAAGTCCTTCTGCCACTTAATGAGGTTAAAAACATGACAATCTGTTCTGCGCTAAGAAATTGGCCACAAAATATATATAGATAGTATATATAATTATATATACTGAATATATATAATTACTAAGAAAACTTTTTAGATAGGGATTTACAAGGTTCATTGTTAAGGATGATCTGGCTCTAAGAATGTATCGTGCCTGGAAATATTAGTTAATAATAGTAAGTAAACATAATTTATACATAAATACATACACACTGAGATAGCTGCTTAAATGTTGGAGGTCACCGAGCAACAGCACCCCCTTCATGGTGTCAGGTCCCTGGTAAGATGGAAAGCACCTGGTGAGCATGAGGTCGTGGATACAGTGATGCCCGTTGCTGTCTTTCTTCTGCATAACAAAACGTGGCCTCATGTGCCTCCTCCCTGAGTCAACACTCCCAAATTCTGGTACTTTGGAATTCCTTTTCTAGACTTCACATTGAGCATGTCCATTCAGTTTAGCATTCTAGCTTTAGCTTTCCTAGTCACGCTCTATTTGTTCTGCTTTAGGTTAGGAGCCTCTTGTATTACAAATAATATTTTGGCAGATATAGTTTTAATCCATTATATTTTGATTTTGCTGAGGTCTAAATAAGAGGTGTTCCTATCACATGACACCTGCAAAGGGCACCTTCATTTATATTTAATGATGAACCCTTCCAAAAAAGATATTGAACAAACCAAAATGGAGAAATGGGTTCCTTTACAAATTTGACCTTCCTCTGCAACCTGAAATTCCACTTATGTTGTAAGAACAAGTGTCATTAACGTAAAAAATAACCCCATGTAGTTCTACTATGAGATGGCACAGGATGACCTACCTCTAAAGTAAATAAGGGTATAGATGTGTTTTCTTACTTTCTCAATGGAGTTGGTTGAGCAGGTGGTTACAATTTGAACGACTTGTCCAAAGTCAAGCCAGTACTAATGGCTAAATCAGGCTATTGTAAAGTCTTTGTTTCCCTTCAGAATCCTTGGGAGGGGTAAAAATGCTTAGCACTATAAACACAAATATGTATGTTTCACGTCATAAATACTTGTGATTTTTGAATTGTTTTTAATCTCTTCTCCCTTTTCAGCCAAGGGCCCTGGGTAAGTGATACAATGTTTTACCAACTCCTGGGGTTTAATAAAGTTTTCTGTTAACTTTTATATTCTTTGAAATCTATTAGGCCCATCGCTTCTTGGCCTTTTGGCTAAGGTGAAGTGTATTAGCTTTATCATATGTTCCCGTCTCTCACCCAGGTGCGCTATAAAATAATAAAAAAGCCAGAGTATAGAAATTAACTCCTTTTCCCCAGGTTAGAAGTAAAAAGTCATATCATAAGATAAAGCTATCAAAGGAGACGGTGCTAACCAGAGCAGGCTTCTCACCTTTGGTATGAGGATTAAGCCAGATAAAAGAAAGAAATGTGGGATCGGAATGAGTTAATTTACCAAACCCCCTAATTGATAGGAAGTAATGTATGCCCTAAGAGAACGTGGCTCCCTGTCCCTCTGTGGTTTATGTCACCCTGCAGGAAAGTTAACATCTCTTTAGTGCTTTGCTTGCCCACATTATGTAATGTTGCCTTTCCCCCTTAAATGCATCTGCCATTTAAGATCTCCGGAACTCCGCTTGGGAAGGTTGGCTAATGTGGCCTCTTTCCACATCCTATTGAGGCTTTAGGCACCTCTGCGGGGTGTAGCCAGTCCTAATTGCAGCCCAGCCACTCAGAAACCAATTAAGAGGCTGGAGCCCTGCGTCTGGCAAGTCTGGGAAGCCTGAGTCCCTTAGCATGATGAATATATTTCTTTTTAACTACTGTAAGTATCATAACAGCAAGGCCAAATAGGTCCCTGCTGGCTAGCCTGTTAGTTCTCCATCACAGGGCAATGGGGCCAGAAAAATGTCTCGCTATACATTGGAGGGGGTTTATTTACATGGGAGAGTTCCGGAAGAAGGCTGAACAGGAGAGACTAGACATTTTGGCAGGATTGAGGAGTTGGCTTCTTCTTCTTCTTTTTTTTTTTTTTGCCTTTAATGGAATTAGAATTGCTTGCCACATTATTGATGTCAACGAAGTCAGGTATGAAAGATTGAATACAACAGCACTGAATTCAAAAGAATGATCAAGTGTATGCCACATGCCTGTGCCAAATCCAGGGGCCAGTAACCAAAGTGGGCACTGCTGGGCAGTTCTTAATGTCATGTGACGAATGGTCTCTCCTTGCTTTAAATTGTCTCATAACACTCTGAACAATTCATTCACCCCCCCCCTTTTTTTTAAATAAGAGAATAGAGGTAGGAGTGTTTGGAGGTATGTGTGCACATGTATCTACCTGTGCTCATGAGTACACCCTCACGTTTTCCTGTGTGCGTTTATCATAAAACTTGAAAGAAATGCAAGTTTTAGCTGAAGGGGAAGCTTTTTATAGCAGAGTTATAAATTATTTCAAGGAGCGATTTTCAGTTAAGAGCTGACAGCTCATGCATGACGTGACCATGGCAGACATGCCATTCAAGAAAGCTTGGAGACCAGTCTCATTTATCGTCTGAAGTGGAAGTGATTTGTTCTTGGGGAAGCCATGTGAGCAGGCAAGAGGTAGTGTTCCTGGAATTTGCACTCTCTTTGGATGAAACTAAAAGGAGATGTTAGTATGATGTAATATGTAATATCGAGCCTAAAGTGATTAAGCAGTTGTGTGCAGAGCTACTGTGTGGGGCAGAGTGAAAATGGAAATGCTGTTTATTGTTACACAAAAGGAGTCTGGCTACCACGTTTCTGTTCAATTGATGATTCATCTGCAGTTAGGACTCCAAGCAGTTAAGTTATTGCATCTGTGTGGCATACTCTATAACATTTTCCCATCATATAAGGAGAACTCCAAGCCCAGAGAGAGAAATCAGACAGTTCTTAAGCTACAGGTGGAAATCTGCAGCACAGCAGAGGTACAGCTAAAATTGACAAAGTTTAACGGAGGTCAACAAAGACACTCATCAGTCCGTTGAGAAAGACTCCTCTTTAAGCGAGAGATTAAGTCATCTGGTCTCTGAAGCAAGAAGGGGACCTCCCAGCACTCCAAGCCCAGCAGTCATGAATAATGGAGGATACACAATGTCTAGACTAGATAAGAACTCATCTCTAAATCCCTTCTTTTAGTACCAGTCCCCAATGCACAGAACTGGAATATCTCCATTAGAGTTCATTGGCTATAACTAGGTAAGCTTTGACTGGTACAGAAGTCAGAATCATGAAAAAATAGTGAGTTTAAAAAAAAAAACTTAAAATAATTTATAAGATAAGAAAAATGTTCCTTTTTTTGTGATATCAACTATTTATGGAAAATTTAATATTAAAAAGAGCTTATTTTTTTAGGAGAAACAAGTCATGAACAGGGTGGGTTATAGGCAGAGACAGGTCTAGCAAAAAGGTTTTGGATGTTGTTCTCCTTCCATTACTAGAAATTCTTGCTGAAGAAACCTCTGTTGCACTCAGCAATAGCCCAGGCTTGTTCTTGAACGTGACTTCACAGTCACACCTGCTCTTCCCCAGCTTTCTCTAAAGTGAAGCATGAGGCCAAGGTCAGGGGTGTGTGTGTGTTGTTGTCAGTGTAGCTGACAACCTTCATTCTAACTGGAACTGGGATTTCCTCCTGCTTCTTTTCATCTATGGTCCTCCCAAGGATGTTAACTGATATTTTCCTCACTTAATTTCACTTACGAGATAACAAAATAAAAACAGGGAAAATGTATACATTCAGAGAGCAAAATCTTAGAAATGATTGCATTCGTATTTTTGAAAAGCATTAATTTCTTCCTCCCTTTATTCCTTTATATATGTGAATTTTAACATATAATTTATAGGTGTTTAATTTACACATAGCTTTTGTATGTCTATATAAACTGTGAGTAAATTGAGAAATAGATATAATTCTCATTACAGAGTTAAGGGTCTATTTTCTAAATTTTATCTTATGCAGTTACCTGAGTCAGTAGACTTTCACTCATTGTCCCAGTCAAAATTCTATTATGCAAATCAGACAAAACCAAATAAATAGCATTTATTACAGCCCTCTGCTGCAGTGGGGCTTATTTCTGTGTGGGAATGCAACGTGCTATAATGGCTCCACCAGATGGGACACTTCACACTGGCAGTACCCCTTCCACCCCAACATGCCACTGTGGGGGAGACAAAGCCATTCAACAGAAGACTATGAGGTGAGGACAGTGTCCTCTTTGCGTTAAAAATGTAACACTCGTGGCCGGGCGTGGTGGCTCACGCCTGTAATCCTAGCACTCTGGGAGGCCGAGGCAGGAGGATCGTTTGAGCTCAGGAGTTCGAGACCAGCCTGAGCAAGAGCAAGACCCCGTCTCTACCAAAAATAGAAAGAAATTAATTGGACAGCTAAAAATATATAGAAAAAATTAGCCGGGCATGGTGGCGCATGCCTGTAGTCC
>CAUYSK010044365.1:0-63797 GCA_963575035.1 Avahi laniger | reverse complement strand
ACTGGATGTTCAGACTCCTAGTTTTTGAGACAGGATGACTGTCATGTGAGTTCTAGTCTACTACTTGGGCAAAGGTACTCTAATCAGACATAGGAATTCACATTACTCTGGGTATTGGGAGGACAGGATTATCAAATATTTGTCAGTGTTTTATCTTGGCATTTTCTTTGTCACTTTGGCCCTTCCTTCCACCCAAGAGCCAGGCATGTTTTGCTCACTGTCTCAGGGAAAGGATGTTATGGGGGGGAAAAAGCAGAGAAAACATGAGTCTTTGGCCATCTTTTGAGCTTAAAAACTTTAGCTGACAACAAAAACGGAAGGATTCAAGATGTGATAAATAATGGTGAGGTTTTCTCACTCCCGGACCAGGATAAAGTGCACTGGGCTTGGAGAAGGATGAAAGATAGAAGTAGGGATGACAGTTCCTATACTCTGCTCCATGGGCTGAGGCTGGAGGAGAGAAGAAAAAAAGAGAAATGAAGTTTACGAGATCCAGTTTATCCCAATGCTAGAAGGAGCCTAGGAAGGGTAAGACATGGGTAAGGTTGGCTTTTGGTGTATGAGGCAGGAAGGCGACAACACTGTTTTCTGGCATTTTCTCTGCCCTTATGTGATGTAAGAACAGAAAATTATCGAGAGCAGCATGCAGAGAATACAAAGCATGTCTGGACGTGAAGGAGCCCTGCATAAAAGAATGAGGAGTGTCTCCGTGGTGACCTGTGAAGACCATGGACCAGATGTGACAATGAACATCTCATATCAGCATGGACAGAAGACATAAAGTATCACATGGACAAGATAAGCCCTGGGTAAATTATAGTGGCCGTTTAAGTTTTGTCAGTCTGGTGGAATGAGAGCTGGAATTAGATATTAAGTTGTTACAGAAAAATAAGGCATTGTATATCCTGTGTGTTTGAATTGTGGTTGAAATGTGTACATATTATATACCATAAAATGCTCAAGTACGTGGAAAATTCTCAATATTTTGTCTACCAGCCAATAAATGTGCTATGACTATGTTGGATAGCAGAAGTTGGCCAACTGTGGCCTATATAATATTTTTATAAATATTATATCGAAACACAGCCATGCCATTGTCTACGGCTTCTTTGGAACAATGAAGGCAACAGAGGGAAATAGTTGCAACAAATACCATATGGCTCTCAAAGCCTAAAATATTTACTGATTTGCCCTTTACAGAAATTTGCAGTTTGCCAATTCCTGGTGCAGACTCTTAATCATTATAACACAACACACATGCATGCACACATACATACGTACACCACATGAGTCAGAGTTCTCCAGAGAAACACAACCAATAGGATGTGTGTGTGTGTATAAGCACGTGTACACACATGTATAGACAGGTTTCTTTTAAGGAATTGGTGCATTCAGCTGTGGAGGCTGGCAAGTCCAAACTCTGCAGGGTCGGCCAGCTGGCTGAAGAAGAGCTGCCATTCAAGTCTCAAGCAGTATGTTGGCAGAATTCCCTTCCCTGTCTTTCCCTATTCAGGCCTTCAGCTCACTGAATGAGGCCCACATTACGGGGCCTAATCTGCTTTACTCAAAGTCTACTGTTACAAATGTAATCTCATCTAAAAACTACCTCCACAGAAACATCTAGAATAATGTTTGACCAATTATCTGGGTGCTGTGCCTCAGACATGTTTACACACAAAATTAACCCCTCTCCCACACACAGTATCGTCTGAAATCAAGAAGAAGGTACTTGCCCTTCTGTATTCCTTGTCAACATTTCACTGAACTTGTTTTGACTGGTTTGCAGTTACTGGGGAAGAGAACAGAGAAATCCTGCCTAATATTCAGTTACTCGGTGCTCTGAGAAAGAATGTATTTTGCTGCAATGATTCACATTTTCTCTCGGAGAATAAGATAAAGGTAAATATTTCACATTTCACATCCTGGTCGTTTTGGTGTAGCACCAGCATGAAAAGGCTAAATCCAAGTGGATTTTTATTTAAATCAGCTGGCATAAAAGATGATGCATTCCTTTTTTCTCTGTGGGAAAACCAGACGAGGCCTAATTAATAAAATGTATCATATCAATCTTCAATTATGCCTCAGTGGGGAAGGAGACTAATGTAGTCTGGAAGTCTGTAGGCTTTGGAGAATGACGGTTTAATTAAATAAACATGTTTTTATTTTTGTATTTAGGAAATAGCTTTAAATCCAAAATACCAGGATCTAGTTTTAAGGAAAAAGCCTGATGTGTAAAAACCTTTGTTAATAGCATCATATTTTTCCCTCGCTTTTGTAAAGTGGGTACAATATTTGCTCTCTCTCTCTGTTGGGGTCAGTGTGAAAAGTAAATGGTATTTAGAAGAGAATTTTGAAAATGGTAAAGGACTGCACAAATAGACGGTGATAAAGCAGTGGCCAAATAGTCTAGTTGGCTCTAGTTCGGATTAGAACGTCAATACCCAAGAAGTTTAAAAAAACCCTCCATGAATGAATGGCTGCATATTAGAGCAAGGCAAAGGCGGGGCTGATGTGATTAAACAGAATGCAGGACTCACAGATTCAAGAGTCAGCATTTCCTTTGAAAATTACAGTGACCCGGGTGAGAAGGTGAGTCCTGCGGTTTAGATTCCAAAGCTCCCACTGCTGGAAAACTTTAATTAGACAACATATTGCAATCTTAGCCATTTGAGATGTTATATTTTACCAGACAACCACAGTACCTTCTAGACCTTAAGAGTTCATAAAGTCCAGGTTTGCAATTGCAAATGTCTTCAGGGCCCAGGCAAGGAATGTAAGAATAAAATATGTCAGAAGTCATTGCAAGTACAATGATAAATGGGAACTGACCCTCTGCCTCCCTGTCAAGGAGATAATGAGGATTAGTGGGGGCTGGGGAGAATCACAGACCACCCATCCTTTGTGAAGGCAGCGGCTCTACTGGGAGATCCCCGATTCTTGCTATGTAAGAATGGGGGTCCAGAAAAGATGTGAGATCCACCAATTTTTAAATATTGGCAACTAAATTCAAATTAGAAAACCAAATCACAATCCATATTCTAAACTAAGCATCAATAGGCTGTCAATCATAATTTCTGATAGAGTCTACCCTTCCCATTTTACTAATGAGGAAACAAGGCCAGAGAAAAGTGGCAAGCACAGAAGCAACCAGTTAGAGGTCAAGTCCTTCTGTTTCTAAACCATTTCCTTTTCATTGCTACACTATGTTGAGATGTACTGATGCTCCCAACATTTTGATTATTCAATGTAAAATGTGTAACTGACCCCAAATATTCTGAAAGTTAAGAATATTTTCTCATTCTCATTTCCATCTTTCTAACCATTTCTCAAGGTAGAAATTAAACTATTGTGGATTGTCTAAGGAAGGTTTAGAGGTCAGTTCACACAGTTCTTTTCTAAAGTCTGGGGATGTGGGGTGCATTGGTCACTTCTGTAGATAGTCAGAACTTGTGCCCTATCTCCCTGACAGGGTTAGTGTGAAGAAGAAATGATTAACGAAAAACAAACATGTGCTCTAAACTCACTTGTTCCCCTTCAGGTCTCTCTTCAAGGCCTTTGTCTGACATATCTGAACTTCATGTAGCTACTGGACTCAAGTTTCAAAGACAATTTGAGTAGAAAAAGTAAAATCTACCAAATGGAACATAAGAGTTCTGAGGTTTGGTTGGATAAGGCAGAGAGAGCTTAAGTGTACTAGAAACCATGTTTTATTAAAATACCAAATTACTCTGTTATTTGCCCCTTTCTGGAACATTATGAATCCCCATGATCAAGAACTTGGACTCAGCCAGGCTGCCTGGGTTTGACTCTCAGCTCTGTCCTGTACGACTAATAGCTCTATAACTATAGGCAAGTTGCCTAAACTCCCTGGTTCCCTTGTTCTCTCATCCAGAACTGGGATCATAGAGTATCTGCCTCCTAGGTGTGTACAAGATTAAGATTAAATGAATTAATATTTCTAAGGCGTTTAGGACAGTGCCTGGAAGATAGTAACTTTTAAATGTATGTTTACATTAAAGTGTCATGTTTCAAACATACAAATTATGTTTTGAGAATAATAACAGCCATTTCATACAAGGAAAGGGATGATATTTTGATACTCTTTTACCAAGATACTATAGACTACTACAAGCCATGAGTAAAATTCCAGATCTAGTTTGGTTTTCTAGGCAGCAATAACAGCAAGTGTTTGGTGCCTCTATAAGATAATTCTGGATGTTTGGACAAACACAGACTTTCACTGATGACCATTTCCCATGCTTAGGACACAGAACTGATTTGAATTGTATCTTAACTTGAATTTTGAACAGTCTTCCTACCACTCTTCCTGCCTCCTGCTTCTCTGCTCAGAATTGTTCTTACATATCAAGTCAGAGTGTCCTTTCCAAGAATAACCCTAAAGACCGCAACCAACCACCAACAGAGAGGAAATCCCAAATTCTCAGTGTGGATGGTGGGGTCTTTCATGTGCCTACTTCATTTACAATTTCAGTCTCATTCTTCTATGATCCAGGGATTATGCTCCTCGTTCCTTCTCCTTGGAGATCCAAATTTCATCATCCTTTATGATGAGCTCAAATATCACTTTTCCTATAACTCTGCCCCCAAATTTCTCTTCCCTCCGCCAAGATTTCAGAGTATGATGCTATCCTGCATATCCTTTTAGGTATGGTACTACCGTTTCTAGGTTATTGCTTCCTTTCGTACAAAGGCTGAGATTTCGTGATCTTTGGGAATTCTGTAGTATCTTGCATCAGAAGATTGTCAATAAATATGTGTCACTTTGTCCCAAAGAATTCCAAGGAGAGCTACTGACCCGACATTTTAAACACATATCTGGAATAATTTTAGATTTAGAGAAATGTTGTAAAAATAGTAGAGAGAGATCCTTTGTACCCTTCACCCAGCTTCCTCTAATAGCACCATCTTCTATAAAAACCATGTTTGTCAAGATTAAGAAATTAACATTAGTACAATAGTATTAACTAAACAATAGATTTTATTTGGATTTTATCAGTTTCCCCCCTATAGTCTTTTTTAAATTAAAGATCCAATCTGGAGTAGTACACTGCACCTAGTGGCTTGTTTTAAGGTTTCAATGGACACATTATATGGCTGTTGTATAGGAAAGAATACGGAATTTGGGACTAGAAAATCCAGACTTGAATCACTTTTTAAAGCACCCTATGTGTAACTGAAGAAATCCATTAAGCTCTAATTGTCGGTGTTTCTATTTGTAAAGGAGATAAGGTAGACCCTGATGTGCTATTTGGCTGTCAAACATCCATTTCTCCTTCTTTGCAGATTTCCTTCTGGGATTTTTCTCCTCACTGAACACAGTCCAATAGACTTACAATCTGGGCCCACACTCTTGGAGTCAAGGAGTGGGCATAGAATCCAATTTGGGACAATCTGGCACACTCTGTCTGGGACCTTACTCTTGAGCAGGAAGGAGACAAAAACCAGTTGGAGTTTCTTCATTGTGATCAGACAGTTCTGGTTCCCAAAGTTTCTACTTGCTGGTCTCCTAAAGCTATCATACTTTTTTCCTCTAGCCCTCGTTTCCCAGACTTCTATTGACTGTGGAAGCTCCTGCCATGCTTTTTTTAAAAAAAATCTCTTTTTAAGTAATTAAGCCAGAATGAGTTTCTATTGTTTACTACCAAGGAACCCTAAGTAAGAGGATGCAGGTAGAGTAGCTGCTGCTTTTGGTTGTTGCGAAGATCAAACGAAAGCCCATTGCAGACAGTACCTACTATGAACATCCTGGCTGATAAATCTATTTGGTTAAAATCCATTTGGTCACTCATTCATTCAACAAATATTTAAATACCAAATATTTATAGATGGCCAGCTACTATGCTAAAAATAGCAAACATTTCAAAATGATTATCAAGGCGATTGAAGGCTTAAGTGTTCTACAATACCTCCTGCTCTGCAGTGAGACGGTGGTGGGTGTCGGGGGCCTGGAGAAGGGCTGGTGTAGGTGTCAGCAGAATTTCTTGTGCTTCTAGAGGAGCTGAATGTCTCTCCTCCGGTCACTGATGCTGCTGAAGTGCGTATCTGGGAATTGAGTCTGCAATGAATGATGGCTACCATCCTTCCTCCCTCCAGCAGCCAGCGACATGGTGATGAGCTTGGGATGAGAAAGGCTGACGTTCCCTGGCACTAGGAAAATGGCATGTTTCTCTCGTGCTGGAACCAGCGTTGGGTTCATATCAGTACAGCTTGTCAGAAAATAGCGATTTATGACACAGGTCGATGCAGAGGCAAAGGAGGGTGGTGGATGGAAGAGTTACACGTTTTCCTGGCTGCGGCTGCCTATTTTACCGGGCGCATTATCTGCTGTCTTCTTCATGTGCAGCTTTGATAGCAGTGACATTTGGGGCCCATTTAAAGCTGTGGTAGGAGAGTCCCAGACAGCTTATTCAGTTCAGTGACATAATGCCAACACAAGTTGAATTTTCTACCTCCAATACAGAGCTCGCTCGCCTCCCTTTTCTCTTTGTTCTGTCTTAGGATCCTTGCTAAATGGTTTTCAATAAGAAAAAGAAAATAACATGGAATGAAAAAATAGGAAGGAAAGTTTCACTAGAAACTTTAATTTTAAACTTAAACTTTTTAATTCTGCCGATTTTCAGATTGGCTCCATCTCGATCTGAGGCCATTTCAGTCCTCGAGATTCCTCATTTGTGCAAACGCTAATTCCTCCTGCTGGGTAGGAGGGATGCAGCAAGATGCGATAGTCCTGTTAAGTGCTACTATGGTGTGGCTCCATTTCCTGGAATTTTTGTCTCCATGTTCCTCAGCCCCCGGTCGCCCTGCTTTCTTCCCCTACCTGATCTGTCTTCCTACTTTGTCACAGTAGCTTATTTCTAGAAATCCATTAGTCCTCTGTGTGCCAGTTCCCAGGAGATCGTAGCATTGTCTGGTGAGGCATGAGCATATCTTGAACTTCTGATTGCTGGAGCAGGTGTCGCTGATGGACGGCTACTGTGCAAAGAGCTGCTTGGAGCATGGGATATCCTTGAAAAACGAGACTGCCCCCAGAGGGAATCAGACATGTTCATAAATCACAGCCACGGCTGTTAAATCCTGACAGAGGCTGACAGTAAGAGAAGAAATGATCAGCTTTACGGACCAGCCCTGTGAAGTCTTCAAGATCAAATTCCCTCGTAGCTCTGGCTTTGCCTATAGAATTCCTGAAAGCAAAGCTGATCAGAGCGTCAAGCAGAGCCGTCCCCAATTGCTCAAAGGAGTTATTCAAATTGGTTACCTCGAAGCACCCTGCTTAAATCATTTGATGGATCTAAAGGAAATTTAATAATCAACTGCTGCTTTGTCCCCTAGATACTTGCGGACCTGTTAGCGACTGAGTAAGCTTTGTATCAGGTACTACGGCTGGTCTGTGTCCAGCAGGGATTCTGTTCAGGGATGAAGACAGCTGGGGACCCACAGTGTGCAAGATACTAGGCTGCCTAGAGAGACTATTCATCAGGGTTCTGCAGCTGAATGAGGCAGCGTCTGTGCTGATCATATCCCAGCAACCTTGACGTCTACTAGGGCTGGAGGGCAAAGGAGGAAAAAGGTAGGACAGTGCCCTTGCAGATGACCACAGTCCTGACATTCTCTGGGCAGATGCCTTATGGAGAGGACCAGAGAGGAGCTGACTGTGTAAATAGCAGTCAGTCTATTCTGGGGGTCTTTGGATTTAGACAAACCTGAATTCAAATAACAGCTGAGCCTTTTACTTGCAATCTGACCTTGGATCAATAAACTCCTTAACCTCCCCAGGCCTTAGTTTCCCTATCAATGGAATGGGGATTAAAAACAGTACCTACCTCGAAGAATTGTTTTGAAGATGAAATGCATGTAGTGTTTCACACAGTGTTCAGCATATAGTAGCTGCTTTCCTTAATAATTCACAGAAGAGTAAAATTTTTTCTAAAGTGTTTCTCATTCACTTAGAAGAAAGAGCATGTAAGTTAAGCCTCATGGCATAAAAGAACATCAGCCCAGCTTGACTTCGCTTCAATAAAGATTTGTTAAGTAGGTACTGTAGATACTGGTTACTGCCAAGACACTGAAATAAATGACAATATCCCCGTTGTCGCCCCAACTGTACTATAAACTTCTTGACAAGCTACGCATGCATGAAGAAAACTTAGGAAGGGTTCCAAAGCAGCACATAAGCAAGCTGGAGTTTCTGTGGCTACAGAAATACCTAAATCCCTGGGAGCTATGAACCAAAGCAGAAAAATATTCATCAGGATTGCAGATGGCCTTCCTGCTCCTCTCCAACCACTCTGCTGTCTGCTTTATCAGATGTTTGGGAAACTGCTAACGCATCCTACGTGGCAACATGCCTAAATCCATTTCCCTCCCGGAAAGGAACATAAGGAACAAAAAGGATTCAGAGATAAAATAGGATAACACCAGTGACTTTCTGTTTCATACCCACCTCCTTCCGTTTTTTCTCTACCATCTTCCAGCTCTCCCTTTTTACTGTCTGTCTTGGGCCGCAGTCTCACTTGCTTGGGTGACAGCTACCAGCCGCCCTTGGCTGAGGAGTGCATTTGAGATCCTGCCCTGCCAGCCTCCCCCCTGGACGCCAGAGCAGTTGACTCCACTCCTCCATCCATTTCCTTTCCAAACTTCCACTCGCAGAGTCTGACGCTATCTCCTCCTTTGAGCAGCATTTTTCCCCTCTTGGCTTCTATATTTCACTCCTTTGTCAGCTTTTCTTCCTTCTGTTCTCCAAATGTCTGTCTTTTTGACCCTTCATTATTCTTTCTCCTCTGCAGATGTCATCCCTACAGCCCTGCCTTCTCTCCTCTGTACTCCTACTCTGTTGCGTATGAAGGATTTCTACTCATCGGGCTTTCTGTTACTTCAAAGAAAACTAAAAACTGAAATTATCCAGTTTAAACCACCCACCATCCCCCACAACCCTCCTATTTCTCCAGCCACAGTTCTGTGATTCTTTCAGGCTTGACATCTCAGAATGGTGTCATTCATTCAGTGAATACTGACGATGATGTGTCAGAGGCTGGTCAGTGTGCATGAGGCAGGGACTGTCCCTGTCTTCCCCCAGCTTGCTAGGGCCCAAGGAGCAACTGAGCACAGAAATACAAGACAGCGCAGAATTGCTGTGATTGTGTTCAAGCCTGAAACCAGTCTGGGGGTTCATAGAAGCCTTACAGGGGGAGATGATGTCTAAACTGAGACCCAAAGAGTCAGAAGCAGTTACAGATACCCGGGATACATAAGTATTCTGGACAGAGGACTAGTCAAAGATCAACTGGGAAGAAAAGCATTTGAGAATCTGGAGATAATTTATCATATCTGGAGTCTATAACGCAGGAGAGGAAAACAGGGCTCAGGGCATGGAAGACTATTTCGGCCCCCATTGAAAGCATCTATGGCCATGACCTTGTGAGAAACTGTAACGCTGTTACGGTTTCTTTCTCATCATGGTGTTCTCACTTTGTCATCTTCCCCACCCACAATGCCATCGCCCTTTCTAGGTTCTCTAACCCTCAATGGGCTGAACTCCAGTGTAGACCACAAACTACTCTAACTAGTTTGATAATTCATGCTGCCTTACCTGGGGATTCGCTTATTCATTCATCCATTCATTGATTTATCAAATGTTTATTAATGACCTTCTATTAATAATATGCAAGGCCCTGTGCTTAGTACCACCTGAGAATGAACAAGACAAGTTTAGTCCCTGGCTTATGGATCTTACAGTTTTATACAGGAGACAATCAACTAGTAAACAAATAAGTCAAAATGTGTGGAGCTAGTACTTTTGCAGTTTGGCCTCATCTTTCCATTAAGTCTCACTGAATCAATCTTAAACTCTCCGAAGTTTCCGCTGACTTAGAATAGCTACTTTGTTACATTAGATGTCTCTATATGCTGGTACTTTGTCTACTGAACCTCACAGAGGCCTTACGAGATGAATCTACTATGATTTGTCTTTACAGACGAAGCAACTGAGCATCCAAGAGGTTAGGAGATTTGCTCAAGGTCACATGACCCTGAGTAGCCAAGCCAGGGATTTAACTCAGGTCTCCGAGGCCACAGCTCAGGGTACAGTGTAGGTACTTAGTGCTTCCTAAGTGCTAGCTTTGTTGTTCTTATTAATTAGGTTGCCAGGGAATTTTTTTGTTTGTTTTGGTTTTTGTTTGTTTGTTTGTTTTGTCTAGCAAAGGCATTTAAACTGGTGTCAGGCACAATGAAGTATGAGAAGTTCTATAACCCAGCAACATATAATTTTTGTCTATAGGATTAACCGTCTCTTCTCTTAGGGTTAACCGTATCAGCTGGCTCATTCAACAAATATTTACTAACTTCTATGTGCTAGGCACTGTGCTAGTCACTGGGGGATAAAACAGAGAGAAAAGATAGTTACCCTGTCTTCATGACGTTTTTGGCTAACCAGGGATGAAGCAAGAATAAAATATATTTAAAAGTGAGCATGCAAAAAAACAGAAGTAAACTGGCCCGTGTCTTTTTCAAAAGCTCACGCAGTTTATCGACTCAGAAAAATCTTGCAGAATGAACAATCCCACATTCAGATACTTCCTACAATCCAGTGAGGTTCCTTTGGTAGAACCGAACATCTCTCTATATTGGCATCTGTCCCTTTAAGATGTGCACTTGGCTGTCATTCACTCCGACACCCCCACTCCCTGCTCTTAGAGAAGCATTAGTGGAATCCTGCCTTTCCCTTCCACATTGTATCACAGGCTCTGGCCTCCTTCACTGAGATGTGTCAACCGTTTTAATGTGTTTTGCTTTCTTGGGGATTCTAAGTTAAATTTCCGGTGTGAATGTGGGCTAGGAGCGGATGCCTGGGGTCCTGGGGCTGGAAACACTGGCATCCACTTTGCTTACCTCCCATTAATCTGCCGTGTGTCTGTGTACATCTGTGTGGATGCTTTGGAGACCATCAGCGCTGATGCTGCGCCCAAAGTCGTTATTAAGAGCTCTCAAGTGTAAACTAAGCTTCCCTCAGTCCTAAGGCTCTAATACCACAAAGTCCCCGAGAACCCAGCCCTGCTGATCCAGTGATGTCCTCTGTCTCTCTTCACAGCTGGACGTGCTGGGTTCTTCCTACATTTCCAATTAGTTTTCTGCCTGGAACTCTGACATTTCTTATCCACACTACATTCTTTTTCTTTGTTTTGGTGACTGTGTTAAACTCTAATGCAAGTCTGAAGTATACTGCCTTTCTGGCAGAAGCTGAAAAAGATTTTTGCATTTATACAGTTTGCTTTTGGAGAATAGGAGTCAAGCAATAGCCAATAGATTTTTTTTTTTAAACCTATTCCAGCCTAACGGTTTTTCTCAAAGATTTCTGTTCTTGCTACTTTCCCACATTCGAAGCTATTTAACATGGACACTTCTACTGAAGCCTCCTAGAATTTCATTTTAAAATTTTCAGGTGTCTGTAACACCATATGAGAAAACATAGAATTTTATTTCTCAAAGAAAAGGAAATCTATAAGCTTACTACTTATGTGTTTTTATGCCATTATAACTTTGGCAACAACTATAACATTGTCACAGCTATATATATATAATATCATTTTTAATTACACATTCTGCTTTATGTTTTTTTCCTTTTTAAATTACAAATCCTCAAACAAGTGACATATGTCATATTTGATCCTTAGTAAGTCCTGAGAAATGTACCAGACAGAAAATGCGCCTAGCTTTTTACCCTTTTTATATAGACTCTAAGCAGGTTCTCATTAAATCCAGTGGCTGAGAACACACTATTTTAGCTACAGTGAACTCCTTCATCATGCTGGCCCTCAATTAAATAAAAGCCTGCTGAGATTGTATTTTCACCTTCATGACAGCATTTGGTTTGGCAATCTCATTTGACATAATTCATTTTTAGATGGACAGCTGAGAACTGGAATATTTTTCATTTTAGTAAAGTAATCATAAATTGAAAATAAGAACATGGATAACAGCAAAAAGATCTAAAAATAATTCTAACAATAAATATGGTAGCATTTCCTTTATTGTGCGATGATGTTTGTTCTCCCCTATCATCTATAGGTTAAAATCCAAACTCAGTGGTGTGACATTGAGTCTTCTTATCATCCTGCCCTAACATACCTCTCCAGCGTCATCTGCTATCACCCTCTGCCCCAAACGCTCTGTTGACATTTTCATCATGCTTTCGACATATCACGCGTGTACTTTTATGTCTCCATGCTGCACCATGAACTGCTACGTCTCCCTACTGAAGTATTTTCACTTTTTTCTCTTTTTTGGTGAATTTCTACTCATCCTTGAGATACAGCACGCACATGTCTGTTTTCTCCTTTCACATAGGCCTATTATAAAACTGACTTTCTCACTTACTGAGTGGTGTGTTCACTGAGGTGGGACCATAGCTATTCATGTTTGCATGACTAGTATCTAAGCATGTATAAGATACGCTTACTAGTTGAGTGGATGGAGTACGGGACTCTAAAATCTCTGGCAAGCCTTCCAAAACCCAAACAGAGCGTTTCAATCTGGATTTTCTTACTTAATGGTATTAGTATCCCCATTTTGCAAACAGTAAAACAGAAGCTCAGAGAGGTTAAGTCCCTGGTAATAAGTGATAACGTTGGGACTGTCTGACTTTAATGCCAAGATTCATGAGACCAGGCTGGCATGTGATCCAAACAGAAAGTAGAGAGTAATGGTCTAAGAAACAGTCTAGTATCAGAAAATACCTAGGCCTGAGAGTCAGGAGACGTTGGTTCCAGTGCTGACCACCCCTCTTAACTGTGTAACTTGACACAGGTCATGCCATTGCTCTGGGCCTCAGTTTCCCCATTTGTAATATGACAGAATTGAACCAGATAATATCCAAGGATCATTTACATCTTTAATTCCTATGAATTCTTCTTCCTTCATGTTTGCAGACTACAGAATGTTTAGTAGATAGAAACAAGTTGCCACGCTGAACAACTCCTAATTACAGTATGAATATTTGTAGCAATATTTAAAGGAAAACTCTGAATGCTTGCCCCAGACTTTATTCCTAGGGAAAGAATTCTCTTTGTTTGGGGAAAATACTTTGATATGTAGCTCAAGGAAAAGGTAAGACCCTAAGGCCTGGATCTGTAGCAAGCTAAGAAACCAAGAAGAAAACTAAACCGATACTCATGAAAAAGAATCCAGAAACCTGGGGGTTAGGAGGAGAAAGTGAAGAATAGAAGCAAGAAAGAAGGAAAGACTGCTAGAGAAGCCAGAGTGCTGGATAAAGTAGCCAGGAAACTTTTGGGAATAAGATTATTTACTATTGAATTTTAGCTTGTTTTGCTTTCTCAAAATTTTAGTAAAATCTGTATACTTCAGAGCCATGCATGAGTAGTCTTTTCAGTGGAAATTAAGTGAAAAATGCTGATTTCCAAATCCCACTCAATACGTTATCAGATGGCATCTGAACAGGACAGAGAGATGCTCTTTCGGGGACTCCACGCAGGCTGTGCGTCGACCAGGGGTGGGGCGTGTGTGTCTAGGGGCAATTCAAATCCTAGGCATCATAGATCTGTGCATTTATTCAAATTTTCCACTACATGGCAGTGTCTTGTTCTAACAAAATCACTGTATTATGACAATTTTCTGACAGACAGAAGTGACCTCAGAGAGGGGTATCTTTTTTTCATTTAAACAAATACAATCTGTGCTCTAGTGGTGGTGCTTGGTCTTTAACTGAATTCATTGACAGAACAGAAGTTCTGAGTCAGTCGATCATGCAACTAAAAGGAGGTCCTGAGGAAGGGCATTGCATTTCCCGCCATCTGTCAAAAAGTGTTTTGCAACAATCACTTCTAGGTAGATACTAGAGAAGACGATAAATCTCTGCTGACATCTGAGTAACATATTGACAAAGCTGTACTGGGTACCTCAACAGAAATCCATACAAATGCTACTTTCTCCACCGTGGCTCCCTATTATATGTGCAGACGCGCTTGAACTTTTATGTGAATCAGAACTAGAATAAAAAATTGATGTGCCCAAGGTGGCACTGGTATGCCACAGAATTATCCAGAGGTGTAATCAACCCTGCACAAGGAAATTGTGGGTTTCCCAGGTGCAAAAGATACTTAGGGTCCTTCCCCCCATCCAATTAAAATGTGAAGAGGACACAAACTGCTCACTCTGCTCATTTACTACATCTGGGGGACAGACAGGGAACTCTCAACTGCTCACGCACACTTCCCTTTTACGGCTTGGTTTACAAGCAATCGTATCACTTCACACAAACTATAATTTCCTCTTTGTTATCTTTGCTTCCTTCAGACAAACATGAGTCACTGAAGAAATAGTAACGAACCATTACCTTTGATGTAACGGCTGCCCGCGCTGTCGAGATGGGAGTGTGCCAAGATCGGAGATTAATGCATAGTTAGGAAGGCAAAGAGAATTACACTTCTAGACAATGTGAGTACCCTGCAGTTAGCTGTTTATTTTTTTATATACTTATATATTTATCTAAACCTTTAATGATTTTTTGGGGGTATAGTAGAACATAGAATCTGAACTTTAACTTTGGGTCTAAGAACTTAACTCCAATAACTATTAATCATCTTTGGTTTCTTTATTTACTCACTTTTCCATCCTTCCACCTCTCCACCCACCTGCTTATTCAACAAGCATTTACTGAGTGTTTACTTGTATGCGAGGCACCGTTTCACACTTTACAGTGTCAGTGTGTTTGCTGATGAGAGCATGTGACATAGTGCCTGTCCTGTTAGAACCCAGTCCTCGACCTCAGCCACACCCTAAGCAATACTGATGTCTAGGCTGCAACTCTAAAGACTCTGATTTAATTGTTCTGAGATGTGGACTAGGAATCAGGATTATTCTAAAACTCTTCATGTAGCTCCAATACAAAACAAATGTTGAGCATCATTGGTGTAGCATTTATTAAGGGAGATGAACAGTAAAGTGAGCAAATGAATAATAATTACGTGATGTGAAAGGCCATGAAGACAAGTGTTTTACTCTTTCTGGTTAGCTCTATCAAGTTTCCCTTCTGAAATAAAGCCCAAAGTTTAAGAGGATGTCACTGAAAAGTAAATTTTGTTAATCTCTGCCTTTACACGTTTTTCCCATGGTGTGACTGTGTTTGTAATAATAGACGTTTCTCTTGTAGGAGGATATCAGGGAAGCAGTGGGTAGAAAGCTTAACTTCAGGATTCTCTTACGGTGTCCTCAAGTTACTTTTCCTAATCTGAAAGTCTGAAAGCCTTTCTAAATGAATTCAACTTCCAGCATAAGAAATGCAATATGACACTGAGATCCCTTCTGTCCTGAGAGCAGATCGTTTTTGCTTGGTGGTAGGGTTTAGCAGGAAGAATTAGGTTACACTTAGGCATATATGAGATTTTTCTCGCCCTGGCTACTTCAACATTCTTTTACAGGTCCCTGAACCTCTGCAAGTCTCTGGCTCCTCATCTGTAAGATGGGGATGAGTATAGGGCCCTCTCCCAGAGGAGGGTCTCCTGATGTGAAGATTAAATGACATAAGACACATAAAGGAACTAGGTTGGTGCCAGGCCCAGGGATGTGCCTGATAAATGCTAAATCCCTTTGCCTGGGTTTTCAAGGCCTCTCCTGTTGGAACACAGACTCGATGAGGGCAAAGGCCACATCTGTCTTGTTGACCATTGTATCAACAGCACATAGGCCAGACACATAGTAGGCATTCCAATATTTGTAGAAAGAATGCATTCATTTGGGTTATGTTTATATATTTAATCTGGCAAGTCCAGCAAACATCATCTCAAAGCCTTTTGGATGGCTTTGACTTGTGAAATGGCACTCTGAGGCTGCTTCGCCCTTTCCCCACTTGCTAGGCTGTGTCAGGTGGGACGTAAGAGCGCTGGTAAACCAAAGGGCTGGCGTTGCTTCCCTTGTCTGCAGGTCCCAGTCTAACATCCTTCAGCCTGTTTCAAGTGCTGCCCCAGAAAGCCCAAGGAACCAGCATTTTGACTGTATATATTCATCCACTAGACCTCACTAGCAGTGTCCGGCAAGTGACACCAGCCCTTTGAAAAACACTACTGAGGTTTGCTTTTAATGGCCACAGGGAAATCTAACTACCTGTTATTACCAAGAAGAATTAATGTTCCTGAAAAATCACAACAGCCACTATATCTTACAGGTCAATCTGTCCCAGTGATAGGTTACAGGCAGGAAGCAAGAGTTCAATGACAGCGACCTGCAGTTATGAGATAAAAATAAAATCTATCCAAGCTTTGTGAAAAAGAGGTACTCATTGGCTTCCATGGGAGGAGAACGACATAACTCATAAGGGTATGATTCAATGGAGGACCAAAAACTTTATGAATGTATGTAAAAATAAATGGGCAATCTCTAGGATGGTACAAAATATTCGATCTGAAAAATTAAAACAAAATCTCATTAGAGTTTAATGTGTAATTTCATTTCCCTGCTATAGTTAGGAGACAGCTATTGATTCCCGGCAGCAGTGAGCAATAAGGAGAAAACGTAACCAGACAAGGCATCATGTTTCTGCGATTTTCTGCTTGGTCTGCTCCTCCAGGCAGCCGGATTAACTCCCATCCCCCACTCCCCCCAAATGGCTGAAGAAGTCAGGAAGGAGGGTATTTTTGTCACAACAGTGTTAGAGTTAGTAGATTTTAAAACATTTGGTACTTAAATGCCTTTTTTCCCCGTTTTTAGGCAATGCTGCCACCTCCATTCTCCACCATACTACAATTAAATTTAGAATAAAGTTCACAAGCTCTTTCATTCGTAATCACGATGCAAACCACTTCACCCCGTAGTGGCAAATACCTTTGCTCTAAGAACACTTCAAAAGCAGGGCTAAAGTTCACTTTTAATTTTGGGATCAACCTGACAATGAATTGGCTCACACTTGTTTTATTGTCCTGTCGATTATCTTGAGTTGTACAGAAGAGGCTATTAACTTCTTGCTGACCATTATCTATAAGGCATAGATAGGCAAATCACACAATCACTGGGACTGACTCCTTGGCCGTTCTCAAGATTAAGTAACATTCTGTTGCTTCCATAACAAAGCTCCTGAAATTAACATTTTCGTTCTAGATAATGTTTGAAGCAGTTCATATACATCGTTATTTCACTCTCGAAAAGATCCTTTTCAGGTTGGTGCTGTTCTTATCTCTTTTTCACAAATGAGTGAACTGAGACAGAAAGAGGTTTTTAAACCTTGCCCAGAGTCATGCTCTAGGAGGTGGTGAATCCAGGATCCAGCAGTGTAAAGCCAGATCTCTGCTCCTGCTTTTTACCATGTGCAGCCACCAGTGCACAGAGATTCTGCCTCCCTTACTAACCCCTTGAAACCTTATTGAGTTATGAGAAAGGGTACGACCTTTTTATTATGCCAAACAGGAGTGGTTTCATGGTAACCTCTCGGTTTCCTCATCTGTACGATGAGAATAAAGTCAATGCCTCCCATCCGGCTGTAGGAAGTTTCTGAGGCAGTATTTGTGAAAATGCATTGAAATTTACAAACCACTATAAGAATGTGAGTTGTTCTCTAAACACCCATAGTATAAGGAATAAAAAGGAATCAATGCTGGTCACAGACTCTATCTTTCAACTACTCAATGAGTAGAGGTTTTCAAGGAATTTAAGCTTAATGAGAGGTCCCTGCTGGGCAGCACTTGAGAAGACTGAGTCTTAGAGTTTTCATGGGAGAGCAGACCTGAACATCATTTAGATGAAATCATCCCTCCTTCTCACGCTTGATACGCTTCTGTGATAGTCCTGCTATGACAGTCCCCCCCCATGCCTGGGGTCTCTCAGTGATGGGACACACATGACTCTCAAGGGAGGTAATTGACCACTCTGACCATTAGAAATTGCTTTCTTATATGAAGCTGTCTCACTTTTGGTTCTGTCTCCCTGAATCCTGAGCCAGACTAAGTCATTAAAGTGCAAAATTCTCTTTTTGTAAGACTATCATTCCTTGTATAAAGAGAGGGGTTTGCGTCTTTACCTGTTCACTTAACTTAATCGTTGCAATAGGATTATTGTGTAATAGGGACAGAGCCATCCATTCATCACCCTCTCCTGACGTCCAGCTTTAGAAAGAGCCACTGAAATACTGAATGTGTTGTAATAGCTTCCCGAGTGCCGAGAGTGGGCCGTGCCCAATCCATTATGGTCGCGTGTCTTATGAATGGTCACCAAAGCACATCCCAGTCATTTGCTGGCGTACATAATCGGACAAAGCCTAATGCCTTTGGCTCTCCATCTCAATTCCACTCATCACACACATTTTCTACACACATCTGCATTCAAAGGCTGAATGGCGTTTTCATCATTTCCCAAAGAGCATTCCATGAGGACCAGAGGGAAAACCATACACTAATAGATGCATCATATTAGGAGGGGTGTCAAGACTTTCCTTTAATCAGTACACAGTCAATATTCTCCATCATGCATAACTAATTAGCTTCTCAACTCTGTTGCTCAGATGTCATTGCAAAAATCTATCTGAGGAATGACATCTGCCCTTAGAGAAGGGACGAGCATCGTAATTAAGTTTTAAGCTATTTCTTCAGCATGAAGCTGCCACGAAGTGTGAAATGATTATAATTCACATTTTTAAGACCCTGAATTTATTAGCATCTATTTTTCTATTCCGGGTTAGGGGTATGGCACTTGGACCGTCAAAGGATTCAAATTTCTGTGCTTTGTTATTCTGGAGTGAGTGTGTCTGAGCTCAAAGGCCAGGCAAGGAAAATTATCATTAATGAGTCAGGTTGTATTTGTGAAAAAAATCTCAAAGAGCTGGAAACTCATCTTCCTTTGTGAATAGGAATCGGTGATAAAAGGTAGAACCGGGTAAAAGAGGACTTGGCATTGCTCTATGAATTACGACAGCCATGGCGGAGAAGATGAATAGGAACTATAGGCGAGGTGCTCCAAGCTAAGCACAGTCCTGCTGGAGCGTGACGAGTGCACAGCCCATGGACAAAAAAAGGAATGTGAAGTTTTGAAACTGCTGTCAATAAATGAAATAGGAATGGATTATTCTCTTTTGGAAATGACTTATTATGGATAGGAAAAGGAAAGGCATGGGATAAATAAGTGCTTAGACAATACCGGAGGCGATCTTTACGCCGGCTGAGCACACACTTCTGGGGAAACGGATTTGTAATGATTCATCTAACCCGAGACCCCTTGAGGACAATGGCCAAGGTGGAAGACAACTCAGTCAGTGAGTCCAAAAATGAAACAGAAGGGCAGGGCGCCGTGTGTGTTTGTAACAGTGGAACCATAATGAGCCTGGGGGTGTGCCAAGGAAGATCTGCTTAGGTTAGGAAGAGATGTTTAAGCTCAGAGTTGAAAAATAAATAGAATTATCCAGAAAGAGAGTAGAAAAGAGTGTTTCAAGACAAAGGAACAGCAGCATGGAGGCTCTCAGGCATTCTAAAGCAAACACGGAAAGGGCAGGATAGCGGAAGCCTGCAGGTAGAGGAGAGAGGACTTCCGGGTGAGCAGTAAACTGAACAACCCCTGTCTACCTCTGCTCCTTCCTGAAATGCTAATAGAGTGACTACAAATGGACCCCAAAACAGGTCCAAACTCACAAGGTCGAAGAAAACTAGAAGAGGTAAGAACAGAAGAAAGGAAATTGGAAAGTAAACAACAAATAGTAACTTCATTAGCAGATGGCAGGAAACTAAAAGCTGAGAGCCTGTGGGTTTGGTGAAGCCCAAGCTGCAAAATCATGGCGAGGCCCAGGAACCGGAGCGACCAGGCATCTGGGCGGTGGGGAGTGTCTGGTGGGACGATGATTAGGAAGATTGCTCAGGTCTTTGTGGGAAACTGCCAGGCCCCCAGAGACTGTTTCTTCACTGTATATGCGCTGGCAGCCAGGCTGCCCTCAGTGGAAGGCTTGAGGTTAACCCTGGGATCTGCGATACCAGGACAGCTGAGAGAAGCAGTGACGGATGGAAAACAGGGAATTAAGTGAAAACCTACATACCGAAGAGTGAAACTTACGAGGCCTCATCCACCGTGAACACGTTAACAACAAGATTTCTCCCAAGCAAGGGATTAGGATTCCTCTCTGAGGAAACTAACCAGCCCAAAGAAATATCTACAGATTCTGACATTTGGGGTCCTCCACCTAAAATCCCAGATCATCCTACCTCAAAGCCCACCACCCAACAAGTCCCATTCATGCACACAACTTTCCAACAAATTCTTAGCAATCCATTCTTAAAAACAGGGCAGGCATGGTGGCTCACACCTATAATCCCAGCATTTTGGAAGGCCAAGGTGGAAGGATCTCGTTAGCCGAGCAGTTCGAGATCAACCTGAGCAACTTAGCAAGACCCCATCTCTACAAAAAATAGAAAAATTAGCCAGGCAAGGTGGTGTGTACCTCTAGTCCCAACTACTCAGGAGGCTGAGGCAGGAGGATCACTTGAGCCCCAGAGCTGAGGTTGCAGTGAGCTATGATGATGCTACTGCACTCTAGCCTCACTCTGCACTCACAACAGAGTGAGAGCCTATTTCTAAAAAATTAAAACTAAAAATAAAAAATGAATAGACATCCATGAATCACCATTTGATAAAGCGCCAATCAGAAAGCCAGGGATCCGACTTTAAAAAAAATGTGGAGAACAGAAGAAACTTGAAAGTATCATTAATATAATATAATCAAAAAGAAAAGAGAAGATAGTGCATCTATCAAATTAATATAGGAGGCTGTAAAAGAGAACTGCCATAGAATACAGAACTTCGGAAATTAAAATGTGAGAACAAGAATTAAAGGTTCATGGAAGGAATGGAAGATCAAGAGGGTGAGAGCAGTGGGAGAAAGAGAGATAAAAGAAAGAAAAGGTAGAGGGAGGGAAAGGATAATAGGAGATGACCAGATCAGTTATGTTACGCTTGTGTGTGGGGGCTTTTGTTTCTAAATTCCATCTTCTAGTCAGTGGGAGCCACTGAAGGATAGCAAAGGAGGGAGTGACATCTGGCCCAACATGGCACATAGCCCGTGGTCGAGGAATTAGGCAAGCTTATCCAGTTCTCTCTCAGATCTGATTGTCTTACTCTCATTTATCTTATATTCTAATGAACTCTGGAAAATTCTGGATCAAGGAAAGTAAAAGATCCCCACTGGCTGATATGCTTAAAAAATTCACTTTTGATTCTCAACTTATTTCAGGAATAAACTCTTTCCAGCTTGTTTCTCTGAACTCCCATTACTCTTTGTTTTAAAAGGTTATAATTGGAATAAAACAATTAAGCAAGACGTTTTGTTTATACACCCAGCAGGGCCATCCTACGGAGGGGATAAAAAGGGAGACACAAAAGCAATTGTGTGTTTCTGGAGAATAATGGAAGAATATACCCCATACATTTTATATAACAAATGACAGCAGCTGACATTTTAACCAAGATAAAAACAATAATAAGGGCACAGTGCTCTGTTGTGAGAGAGAAGGTAGCCCCAACTTAGGAGTTTTGGAAAATAAACACACTTGGCTGTTCTGCTGTAAAAGGCTGAGAGGTTATTTTTAAGATGTCATATCTGTCCTGACCACATGGATAAAAGTGCAATCTTATACTCTCCCATTATAGTTTTTTCTTTTTGAATGTTTTTTTCATATGTTAATCCTTTATATTAAAACATTAATCTAAATTATATAATTTTAATGTTTAAATAAAAGCCACTCGTCTGGGATAATTATAATGATGTTGTCACATTGCCCCTCCCAAAATTCAGGTGAAAATGAGCTGATCATGACAGGGACAATCCAGTGCTTTGTTGTATACATATACATCACTGGTGGCTCCAGCTTTCATAGATAGTCTAGTAATGTTTAGATGATTTTGAGAGTGGCTTGTGAAACCTTTTGGTTCTCAAGGCATTTCCCCCAATACCTAGTTGAGTTTAAAAAGTAAAAAATTCAGGACCACTTTTGGGGAGGCCGTTTAGAGCATCAGTTGTGGACAATAGTTCTAACTGATGCTGGTTTAAGACCTGCAAACAAGTGGTGTCTAATGATGGAGTCTGAAAGCATTTTTTTTTCCTTTGATCATATCCATGGTTCCTACAAGACACAGAAGGGAAGACTCATGGCCTTTAAGGCTTGACAAAGTCACCTAAGATACCTCGTGACTGGCATAATACCCTGTATCAAAAGCTGGTCAAGTGACAGACTATCTTTATCCATGCAAAGCCAATGGCATTTCTTTATTGTTCTTACTTGACTTAATTTTTCTCTCAAACTTCTTATCCTCATGAGTTGTTGGAATAATTTAAATTGAATTTATTCTGGCAAGCTCTCTTTCTGTAATCCAAAAGCTTAAACTTGTCCTTTAGGATAAATAGTCTTTCAAACTTCTTTCCTTCTTTGGGATGTCATTATGAAGATAGAGGGGAAGGGGTTTATGTAACCTCCTGGTGACAGGAACAAAGCAAATTCAGATTCCAGGAGATAACATACTTCCTGTTGGCATCAGGTATCTGGCTAGCTGTTCATGCTGCGGCCCCCAGTGGATGAATTCTGGTTGGTTGTCTTGTGCCCACTCAGCACGCACTGAGTGTCTGCTATGAATGCCGTGGGTAGACCATGAGGCTTGGGCATGCCTCCTGCTCCACCCGCAAGCTGGACTCTCTCCTTTGGAGCCTTCAGCCCTACTGCAGGGTGTCTCCCTAGAAGCCTATCAGCCTTCACCATCAGTTCTCCATCTGCACTCCCCAACAGGGCCCCATATGGGCCCTTTTACAAACCATCCCCTCTTCTAGGAGTTGAAGGAGATTCCAGAATGCTGACTCTCACCTTGTTTTCCTCTCTAGCCACATAGGAGTTCAGGTGGTGTGGAACCACCCTGCATGTTGGCCTCCTCCCAGAGTCTCAAATGAAGATGTACAATGACCCTTTTTCCTTTTTATCTTCCTTCAAACCCATCTAATTGGTTTTTTGCATCCATGACTCAGAGCATAGAGGACATCGGAACGTATATTTCACCACTTGCTTTTCCTACATTTCCTATCTCCTCCTTCCCACACTTCCCCAGAGAACAGAGGAGATGAGCTTTCAACTTCCTCTTTGTTTCTCCACGGGGCTTCCCTTCTGTCCTTGCCTCGTTTCCCCCATGACGTTATTCGCCTTCTATCCTCCCCTGGTCTCCAGTGGCAGAACTATAACGCACAGAGGAGATGAATGCAGAACACGTAGGTTTAATATCTTCAAAATATGATTTTTATCACATTTGTAAAATAAGAGCTTTTGATAAATAGGTCAAGGGGGAAGATGGGACTATCTCAAACATCGAAGCATCACTTTCCTTTGTCCCCTTTTTCTTTCTATGCACTAAGAGAATCATGAAGAAAAGGGAATCCTAGAGAAATATTGGGGATATGGGAGAAAAAAGAAATATGTAGCTAAACTCAAACTATGGTACTGATACTAATGGGGACAAAAGGGAAGAACAATAGCATGTTGGGATACAGGAGGAAGGGAAAGGTAGGGAGAAAGGGGACATACATATTTGGATTAATTGGTACTGGAAGAGAGGCAGCATGTATTACTTTGGGGAATTCTAGCAGGATGACTTTAAAATCCAGGGGACCACATTATGCCTTAGTCTGTGGCTTTCGGACCTTTCTGTTTTCTAGGCAGGCATTCCAGAATGTTTGAAGAGAAGCACTGCGATAAAATCACTTGTGTTTTTGGCAAAATAGAAGCAACACAATAAAGTGTTAACATAGTTAAATGTATTTAAGGGACTGTCTTTTATTCTAAAGTTATGTTTTCTCTACTCTATTAGTTGAAATATCCTTTCTTTTGTACAATAGGTTGTCAATAGTGGATGTAAGTATAGTAGCCGTCTTTGATTTTTGGTTTTATCCTCAACTAAAAAGGAATTAAGGTTACTATGATTTGATGGAAACTTTTTACTAGTTGATGAAATTTTAAACTCTGGGAACTCCTGTCTTAGTTCTTGAGCCCTGATTAAGAGAGCCTCTGCTCCCAAAAGCTTATTTGTTGAGCTTATATTCATGCAGCTTTTCCTACGTTCTAGGCACTGAGGCTAGGAGAGCTTAAGGGACCTGCTCAAGTTTGCAAAACAGGCACTGGGACCAAATCCAAACCCAGTGCAGGAATCCTTCAAAGTACAGGCTACTGACCAACATGGACACCATTCATGATTCCTCTGTTTTGTAAGGCCCTTGAGTAACTGTGCTGTTATTTGGTCTGCTATATTTTTTCATCTTTCCTTTGAATCACTTCAATATTTTTGCTATATGATCAAACAATTCTTAAATCTAAAAATGCAAAACAAAACTAAAAAACGTAGTCTAAGCACATGGAGTACTGTGGGGTGGGAGGAAAGGAGGAAAAAGGAGATGAAGAAAATTACAGAACATGTCTGCAAAATGTTCAAAAGGGAGAACGTTTGAGGATTTCTTCCACAATGCAAATGGTATTGCCCATGTACCCACAGCTAAGAAGCTCAATATACAATCCTCTATGTGTGTGTCTTTCTCTCTTTCAATATATATATTTATAAAGGTTGAATATTCCTTATCTTAATACTTCTGCGTGGAACCAGAAGTATTTTGCATTTTCAATTGTTTCAGATTTTGGAATATGTGCATTACTGGTGAACATCCCAATCCAAAAATCTGAAATCTGAAATGTTCCCATGAGCATTTCCTTTCAGCATTATGTCAGTACTCAAAAAGTTTTGGATTTGTGGGCATTTCAGATTTTGGATTTTTGGATTTGGGATGCTCAACATGTATGTTTTTAAAAGTCAGATTATCTATCCGATATTTTTGGTATTGTGACTTTTGGGGGCGGAAGGTGTTCACCAAGCCTCTGATTAATTGAGCCCTCAGGCTCTGACAGACTGTTTTGATAGCTTAAATTTATAAATCACTAGGAGCCAACAAATATTTAGTTGGCTATGGACATTCTAAAATAAAATTAAAGAAATAAATTTATTTTTGTCAACTTGTGCGAGCCTTGTCTAATCCTTGTTTCTCTATGATATACACAGACTTTAAATCTCATAGATTCCCAAAGGAATTCAGATTTAGTACTTTTCCATTAAAAAAAAAATACAGAATGTTGGAGTGCATACTAGGAGTAATAGATGTCTCTTAGAATCTTTCTGCTTTGTTATTAAAACCCTGGTAATACTGTGGATAAAAATAAACAGTAACAAAGTAATGCTTTATTTATTTTGAGCTGTAGAATAGGTTTGAGATTAGTGAATTTTTCACTCCTAAATTATGTGATGCACTAATTCTTGAAACTTATAACAATACTTAAAGTCTTTTGCAACCATATCTAAAATTGTCTCCACACAATTTTGTCATAAGGAAAATTTTGCTACAAATCCCCATTTATGTAAATACTCAGTAATGTTTTTTGGGAGTTACAGAGATATGTCAGGCTATTTACCCTACACTAAATGGCCCGAGAGAACCATTCCTTTTGAATTCTAAGACCTATTTATTGGTTTTTACTTTTTCTCTCTTTATTCAATCAAAATGTCATTTTCTTTCAGCAGCCTTACCTAACTCTTCTAGGTAGATTTTGTTATTCTCTGTGTTTTCTTTGGCTTGGTTCATGCCTCCATCCTAGCAACTATCACATTGTATTGTATTTTGGGGTTACATTTTTGTTGTATTCTCCTTAACTATAAATTATTTAAGCTCTTGTTTTATTTATCTCTGCATTCCAAGTGTTTATCACATGTCTTAACTCATAATAAGCATCCAACGAATACCTGGTAGACAGTTCTTGACCTTCAAGGAGCTTGATAATTAAGTCACCATCTTCGTTATAAATGTATATAAAGTAAGAGCACATCAGCATATTAGTTAAGTGAGGATGTAAAGAATTGTTTTATAAAGATCTTTAGATTTCTTGCTTTTTTGTGGTTCCTGCCAAGCTTTGGGAAATATTTATAGAACCAAAGTTCATTATATGAGCAAGGGTAGTAGTCTATATAAACTTCTTTCTTTTTTCACTTTTGTCATGGCATGTGTCTGGGAAATAAGATTTCACAGTCTACTTCCTGTTCTTGTAGGATCAGAATCCTACAGGGAACTTCACAGTTGAAAGGAATCTTTAGAGCAAGGTAGGCATTCAAAAGAAGCCTCTGTTCTTATAGAAAATACATATGCAAAACTGAATAGCCTATTTCCTGTTTCAGATCATGAACAGCCTGAGATCAGTGATTTTTCCATTTCTCTTTATATAGACTTCAGGAGGAAAAAGAAAACAGTGAACAAGTGAACATTTCATATAGTCATGTTTTAAGATTGTGATTTTATTAAAATTCAATTTCAATTTAATGTTAGTTTTTCTTATTTCAAGGGACAAGTACAGTCCCTGGTATATTTTTAAGTACAGCTGGAATCTAGAAGAACATGTGATTACTTTAGAATTACCTTGCAAAGGTAAAGTAGTCAGTAAACATTGTCTGAGATGGATGCTTGGCACAGTCCTTTGTAACACTCACTATTTTTCTGGAGAGAAGGAACGCTTTCTGTGAATTTGAGCTCAACTCTGGATTTATTTACAAACATGTTAAGCAAAAACTACAGGTACAGTAACTACAGTAACTCTGAAAAGAAAGGCAATGAACCGAAACTATAGCAAAGAGGAAGCTACCTCTCCTTGAACCGTTATCTTCCAGGAAGAAATGTCAGAGGCCTCAGATCTGATTTTCATTAACAAAGGAGCACAGAAAAAGCGTAAGAGAAAAAAACCCTCTAGCAGTCAAGATAGAGATTTGAGGACACAACAATTCCTCCAGTAGAGAAGCTTTTTAAAACAGATGCAATTTTCTGACATTTGATTGTTTGGGTAAGTGAGGGATATGTATATTTAAGTTTTTGCTTGTTTATTTTAAAAGACAGACTATGTATAAATAAGCTGTGGTCTTTTAACTCAATTTGTTTCCTGTTAATAACAAATAGGATCAAGAAAATCTGGGTAGAGTATATTAAAGAAAAAACAAAAATCCTTATTAAAAACATTCCAACTTAACTGCAGTGAGAGTTTTAAAAATCTATTAATTCACATCTCAACAAATAGCTCTTTTGTTAAACTCCTTTTTATATCTTTTAAATCTAAAGACATTCAGGTGATTTCATTCCTTTAAATACATTTTACATAAAGTATAATATTACAATGTTAATTTCTTAGTTGTGATAACTGTACCACAGATACATAAGGCGTTCACTTTGGAGAAAACTGAGTAAAGTGTATACGGGAATAATCTGTATAAATTTTATAACTCTTCTTTAGATTTTAAAATTATTTAAAAATAAAAAGTTAAAATAAAGGGATTAGCTTTTGGAGCTAGAAATGACCTGGCGTTTTAAAGACAGCCGTGCTCCATAATCAGCACGAGATCATATAGTGATGCTGGGGCTCAGAAACTGATACCCCAAAAGATGGCACCGGGGTAGGCTGATTATTTTACATTAAAGGCCCTTGGAGACCAGCAGAGAGAAGCTGTTCTCTGAAATCCCCTTATCTGCCTGCAGTCCTGACTCGCCAAAGAATAGAACAATTAACCCTGGTCCCTTCCCTGAGTTTTCATTAACTGAACTCATATCACAGGAAGAAAAACTGAAGTCCATCAACACACCTAGACAGACTTTTATCGCAACCATTGTCTGCTCTACGGGCCCAACAGACTTTGTCCAGGCCATTGTGTGTTCTCCAAGTGCATTCATTCTCCCCTAAAAATCATTCAGTATCACTGAAATTGCCACATTTCCCCGATCTCCCCTCCCCTATAAAGAATGGCATATAAGCATCTGTACCCCATTTTGTGACAAGGTAATCATTTTCCTACGATTCCCTGGTGCTATGATGTTAAAATACAATTTGTATGCCTTTTCTCCTATTAATCTTCCTGTTGTCAGTTGATTTTCAGTGACCCTTCGGGGTGAAGGGGAAGTTTCCTTGGCGCCTGCAGTGGGTTTGCATTAGCTACCGAACTCCCAGGACAGTGCTCTTTCCCTCTACTGAGGAGTGGGCCACCTTCACTTCACCTGAAGACCTCACTCATCTCCACCTGCTGATATAAGGCCAGGGACCTCACTGAAATTACTTACTATACTTTTCTCTGAAGTCTAGAAGACACACCAGTGTGAATGTGGCCAAGTAAGACTGATCCAATGTTAAAGTCAGAGGCCAGAAGAGTTAGTTACCAAGTTCATTAATTATTTAGTCACCATCCAAGATCAATACCAATCAATAGCGTGGAGTAAAATGTGACACCATTAAGTGACAAATGTGAAACATTCACAGACATGCTGCTCTGGGCTAACATATCGACCACAATTGGTTATCTTTTCAATTGTTCAGAGACTCCTACAAAGTATCATTAAAAAACAGTTTCAAAAGGATGAAAAGGCTAAATTATGAATTCTAGGTCCCTGACCCAGTCCAGGCTATCATGATTTTAACAACAGGAGCAAACAAAAGAACAGTTTTAGAATTATATAAGAAAATATTTTTATGCTTCCTATAAGACAATTTTATTTTTAGCCTCTGTGGAATATACTTACAATTTTAGAATAAGTAAGAGAAGTAAAGCAACTACCCCAAATCTTTATTTTCGTTGCATGAGACTCTGAAGATTTACTTGTAAATTTTGGTGGTTTAATTTTTTTAAGCAAGTTTCAAGGTTTCTCACAGGTTATATACAAGCACTCTAATTATGTCAATAGCACTATATGAGCAAATACTCTGTTCTATGTTTTTTAAGATACGAATGTGGGATAATACACGGAGAGCTAGCTGTCTTTCCAATTGCTTGGGTTGGGTTGGGTTGGGTTGGGTTTGCTTTTAGCTACAGAAGCTTTATTTTACTACTTGAAGCCATGTTAGCTTAAATCCTTTCCTCCTGTATTTCCCAAGTCTTTCAGCTAATGGAGAGCTTGTTTCTTAGGGAAAAAAAATCTGTATTGTACTTAGAGTTCAGATTCTTTTAGACACCACTTTTCTTAAGGCTGATCAGCACTAATTACTGACTACTTCTGTAACAAACCTGCTACAGAAAGCTGAGAAAAGAAAGGTAACCCGGCCACCCATTAGCTTGTCTCGAAAGGAAAGAGCTCTTACATCACAGACATGAGGGTTCATGGCTCTCTCAGGGAATAGCTCTCTGTCAAAGAGTCCTAAAATGCAAGTTTCCTCAAATGTATTTTCTTAAAAGATTCCAGCTCCAGTACCTTATGGGAAACAAAGGATATAGTTGACAGAGACTCAAGTAATTTCTGGCATGTAGAAGCTCTGCTGAAAACAGTTATGGCAGTAAAAAGCAAAACCTTGTGCTATGATGTGTAATCTTAAAAATATAGCCCACTGCATGTGGGATTTTGCTATGAACAGGTTCCCATTCCCCACCAATTATCCTCTTCCGTTGGTCCAATTTACTTCCCTGTATTCACAAAGACTTACAGGCTTGCAAAAAAATGCTTTGGGTTTTGTAATGAGGTGATATGTTTTCCACTTACTGACAATGTGTCTGTTAAGGGAAATACAAACACCAACACGGCTCTTGCTGTTTTAGCAAAGCATAGATCTTGAGACAGCATCACGAAAGAGTAGATATGACTTGTACAATGCAAATACGTTTGCCTATTTTTGACGTCTCTTATGAAAGTTGTTCAATGTCGTTTATAGTCATTTGGTGGTTTATGATCGATTTTAGGTAAAAGAACTACCAGAAATGAAGAAAGCCAGTATTCACGGAATTCTTCACAGTTATAATTATGCAAGAGAAATAGTAGTTACACTATATCAATATACCATTTTCTAATGTATTTCATTTTGTAGGCTGAGTGATGGCCATTTGGTGGCTGGACTGGTTTTTAGGCCACAATCTCTATGTCTGTCTGCCTGCCTTCCTATCTATTTATCTATCTGTTGTTCTTTGTTGTTTTCCCTAGTTGTCAGTGGTAAGTACACAGCATCTCAGAGACATCCTCTGCTGATGCAGCACACTTATGAATATTTGAAGATTAAAACCGGTGTGCAGAATGTCTACAGAAGGAAGTTCTAGCACCATACCACCTCAAGTAATGAAGGGCTTGTTACACAGGAAAACATCTGTATTGTATTTAATCCTCAGCATCTTTGGGGGATCACTTTTCTTTGGGCTCATCAGCACAAATCATCAGCTAGTTCTGTAACTGGAAAGGTTTTTGTTACCACAAAATACAGCAGGAGACAAACACTGCAAATGAATGACTCTAAAACTCACAGTTACAAAGCTGGCAACCTCTTATCCCAGATGCTCAATTTTCTTAAGTTCTCAGAAAAAAATTTTCTTTTGATTGTAACTTATCTTCTGGTCCTCTGCAAACATTCCCAGTTTATGTATTCATGTTATGACACTGTTATTATTTATTCAGAATGAATCACTGGCCAGTTGCACAGAGAAAGGCAATAGCCACTAATCAATGCAAACCAAAATCAGAAGTTTACCTTAGTTCCTTGAAGGGGTCTGCCCTGACATTAGGTGTTTCTATAGATTTAGGGAACACTGTGCCCTCCGCTCCTGTAGACGAAAGAGAAAAGGAAACAGAGGTTGGAGATGTTGCAGGAGTCACCTGGAGGCACAATTAGTACACTGACTGGAGCTAAATGCAGCAAGTCCATCATACCACCCAGCACCCACATATTTTCCCACTGGCTTTAGGGCTCCATGATAGCTGAGCACTGAATCAACTCATGCAAATGACCTTTGCAAAAGCAAGGAGCTTCTTTTGAAATTGTTCTTGCTGAGATCAGAATGAGGCCATGAGGCAAATTCCACCTTGGCTTCAGAGAGAAAAAAGTACCTAGAAATGGTAAGGTCTGACTCTAGTCTCTCATAAACTATTAATAATCATCTAACTGGAAACGTTTGAAAACCAGCAGCTGAAGCCCTTTTATGGCCACACAGGGCACAAATCACACAACACCTGTGACATTTAAGCAGTGGGGCGGATGGTAGAGAACACAGGAAAGTATTCACCTAATGACAAGTAAAAATTTTTCAGTAAATAAAGTCCTACACTATTGTCTTGAAAAGTTAAGCAAAACAGAACACTATGAAAGATTACGCGAAGTCTGCTGCTTTTACACTTTGAGTATTAACATTGATCCTGAACCCAATCTAGACATTTAGCTCTTAACTGCGCAATAAGCTTTTATCTTTACAACTTGTCAACACCAGCTGAACCTTTCCAGCCATAAAGATAGTGATTATCTGATTTGTCTGCTCCCAAAGTGTTTTCAAATCATTTAAGCCTCAGTTTATCACAGACAATTGCACTGGATATTAGTTTATCAGTTAAACTTAGCTCAGGCAGTATCCTTTGAAGTGAAGATTTTTTTTTTTTTTTACATATTTGGTGTACTTCTTTGATGCTGTAGGAGGGGAAAATAATATCTTGCTTTCATGTGTGAATTTCTAGAATTCTCTTGCATTGTTACAATGTCTAGAAATCCTCCATTCACCACCATTATTCCAAATCTAGACTTATTCTGGCACAATGATAAATCTAGGAAAATTATTTGGTTTACTTTTGTAGCAATATAGAAATATTTAATCTTTTGGTATTAGTAATAGACTATTGCAGGTAAAATCAGAAAATAATGCATCTATTTAACATTACATATGATCGTTAAAGGCATATCTTGATTAATAATAACAATGTTATTCTTAACAAACATTTAGAGTGGCTACTATATGCTAGGAACCCTCATGTATATTTCGTATGTACTAGCTCATTTTTTTCTCTGCAACAACCCCATAAAACCGACAGTTGCAGTTGACAAACATCACAGAGTATACCCATACAAACCTAGATGATATAGCCTACTGCACACCTAGGCTATATGGCATAGCCCATTGCTCCTGGGCTACAAACCTGTACAGTGTGTTACTGTACTGAATACTGTAGACAACTGTAACACAGTGGTTGTATATCTAAACATAGAAAAAGTAATACATTGTGCTACAACATTACAATGTTCACTAAGCAACAGAAATTTTTTTGCTTCTTTATACTCTTATGGGACCACCATCATATATGTGGCTTGTCATTGACTGAAACATTGCTATGTGGTACATCACTATATGTATGTATCTCAATAAGGCAAGATAGTCATTTCTGTTTATTTACACTATATAAACTCTTTAGTTCCAGCTCATATCTCCCTTCCTCTATCATAAATTCTATGAAAACTACAATAGAGAGACCATTATCTCTATTCAAATCAGCCTTCACTGCCTGACTTACCCATATCACAATTAGTACTGCCCATGGACAATTTTTGTTATTTGAACTGCCATTTTGACACGATGAAGCTTAATGTTTCACCCATTTGTCCTGCCCACTCCTACCATCATTTTATAAGGCCTTTGAAGCCCAAGAATAGCTATTTCACAACTTTTGACTATGCAAAATATGTGCACACAGTAGGATACAAATTATCTCAAAATGAGGAATGACATTTGCTCATGTAAAATGAGTCTGAAATGTCTGGGCCAGTTTCTTTATCCCATTCAAACTTCGTGCTCAGCCTGTTTCTTCATTTGTCAGATACAATGATGAAAACTCATCTGTTGCTTTATTTCTTACATTAGGCAGTACAAGGCTCGAGAAAGAACTACAGCGGGTCCTGGGATAATGTTTCGTTCAATGTCATTTCATTATAACATTGATGAGAAAAAAAAAATCGATGCCTGGCCTGAGGCCACCGTCTGTGTAGAGTGTTCACATTGTCCCCATGTCTTTGTGGTTTTCCTCCTAGAAGTTCAATTTCCTCCCACATCCTGAAGATGTACCCATTAGGTGAACTGGATGTCTACATGGTCCCAGTCTGAGTGAGCCTGGGTGGCCGTGAGAGTGCATTCTGTGATAGGATGGCATCCTGGCCTGGAAGCTTCCAACCTTATATCTGGGCTGCCAGGACAGGCTCCCAGACCTGTGACCTTGAAGTGGAATAAGCAGGTTGGACAACCAATGAAGGAATGAATACAAACAATTACAAAATAAAAATTACAAAATAAAAATTCGTAAAGTATACAATAATCATACAAATGCATGACAATAAATGATGTGGTCCAAAAGCTCCCAGTGAGCCTGCCATTTGTTACTGTTTTTTTTTTTTTTTGACCTGCATCATGGTAGGAGGTTTTCCTGACATTTTTCAATTTGCAAATACTTATTTTTTAATTGAACCCATCACCACCAAGACTGCTGTCATTCACCAATTCACCAAAAATTGGGTAAACAATTATCTTATTTGTTCTTCTTAATCTTTCTTAAATATATGTATAGCTCACATTTATTTCAATGTTTAGTATTAGAAGTGTTTTGGGCCTTTCTTTAGAAGTTTGGTGATGTTTCTGTAGCCAGATATATGCCATAGGAACATAACTCCTGTTTATATCAATAAGCTTACAGTAAAATTGGTTTCATTATTATCTTATTTGGCTTATAGTAGCAGTTTCCAAGAGCCGACTGATGATGTTAAATGAGGACTTACTGTCTCTTGAAGCTGGTGGCTCTCAGTGTCTGCCACCCATCTAATCAACTCCAAGGGGTAAAAAAGAGTTACAATAAAGTTCTCCAGCACATTATGGGTGCTCACTACATGTTCGTGGAAGGAACATGGTCTCCTCTGAACACTGGAGCTCAGGTCCTCGGCTTTCTCTGACCTGCAATGACATTTGCTGTCTCTTTGCTAGGAGTGTGTCTTGTTCTCTGCTGAATCTTGCTTGTTTGGCACAGAGCAGGCACTCAACACATATTTGTAGAATGACCACAACACTCATTTGGCACTGAGCACATACTATTTGGAATTTTTATTTACCTCGAAGATAATCATCTTATCTGTTCGACTAGACTGTAAGCTCTGCGTGGGCAGCGACAAGGTCACATATGAAATACAGCCAGATTGACTTTGGGTTCCTAAGGCTTCCACTGCACTCATTTCCAACTGGCACTGCTGCTTCTATGGGAGTACTAAATCATTGTTGTAAAACTCCTCGTGCAGTGTGTTACACTTTTAACAAATGTTCAAAGTCACAATCCAACACATTATCTTAATTCTACCACTAAAATAATAAAAGAGTTATGCTAATAAAGGCATATTATTGAGCTATATAAAAACACTTATTTAAAGTAAAATAAGATTAAAAGGCTTATAGTCTCCTCCCCAGACCAAGGAATCTGCTTTCCTATAGATAAGAAGACTGGGGCTAAAAACATGTGGGTCCCATCGCCAGTGAATGCTGGTGCTGAGAGTCACATCAGGTTTTTGACCCTAGAGCCCACTTAAGCCACAGTTTTCTCAATGCCAGGCTAATGCGGGGCGCCCAGTGAATGGCAAACCAGCAAAAACTAGAGGGGCGGGTTCCAACGGGTAGAGGAGGTGGATGACCGTCAGGCTTTGCATGGAGGATGGACATGAAAGGTAAGACGTTCCTGCTCCCTGAGTTCCCACCATCCAATCAAACCACCTTTGATTCTGTTTTTGTTGGACTTTGCCAAGGGGGCCCATATATTCCACACAGTGGAGGACAGACTCACTGATGGGACTTCCTAGGGGAAGATATCAAAGCCTCTCATCAGCTGAGTGACTTTGGACATGAAGCTCAAACTCTATGATGCTCAGTTTCCTTCTCTGAAAAGAAGGGGTATTAATAATAACTTTATCTCTTGGGGATCTTGGGAGATTGAATGAAGTCTCTGGCACTTAGCAATTAGTAGTAATAAAATGTTTAGGACCTCTGTTCATCCCTCTTCTTATCCAGATCATCTACGACTCTTTAGAAGATACCATTTTAAAGCATTTATTATAAACTAGAAACTGTACTGAATATTCCAGTTTTTCATTTGATCACCAGAATAACCCTATTCTGGAGGTTGGGATTTAGGATCTCTGAGACTCAGAGAACTCAGGAAATTTTCCTATGGTCACACAGCTCGCTGGGATCTGAACTCTAATTGTTCAGTTCTGAAACTGATGCCTTTGAACACTACTCTAAACCATCTCCCTAAGCAGATTAATTCACTCCCTGCTTGCTCATCTTTTTATGAGTTATGAAAAAATATCAGTGTTTGTACCCTCAAGTAAAGCTTCCTAAATCCCCAACTATTCCTCTTCTGAAAACAATTCACATATACAATGAGACGAGGTATTAATACTCCTTAAAAAGACCATTTCTTTCCAAGTCCTATCAGCGTTCTGATTTTCACACCATTTTTCACTTTCCCAGAAGCTATGGAATGGACAACCATCCATCAGGATGAATTCCCCAACCCAGCCTCTCTCTATTCTTGGATAATAAATTATTCTCAATTTTATTATTTCAAAAAGCCTTCTATTAAAACCATACCTACTGATTCCCTCTTTTGACACAATATAATTTACTGGCAATAAATGTTCATAAACAGTTTGAGTGAAAAATCCATAAAGCCATTTCAGCTTTATTTTAAGTTCCATTTAATGTCTCTCAAAAATGATTTCATCAATGTGTTTCCATTAGCTGGTTCTCTGCCCAATAACTTAATTCCACACCATCAATCAGGAACTTATAAAGCATGTGACAGGATCTATCTAAAGTGTTTTGAATCACCATAAAGATCAGGTCTGCGGCTCTTTTTCCTACTAGCACAGGTAGAGGGTAAACTTGCAAAAAAAAAACTCAAATGCACTCCGTGGTCACAGTAACCAAAAGTCAACTTCTCCTCTCTAGAAAGGATGTTCAAGTCCAGGGCTCAGTTTGGTCATGCTTTCACCTCAAAGTGTCCCAGATATCAAGAGACCTGAAATCTAGTCCTACCTCTGTAATCTTAAGCAAATCAGATAAGCTGAGTGGCCTTCAAATTCTTCAATTGTTAAAGGAGGGATGAGATAAGTATCAGAGCTGAAGCGTTTTCCCCTAAATCTAAAATTTCATGAGGTTACAATCTAATCTAAGTAGATGACTGTCTTTAGTCACATCCTTTGCCTACTAGGAAAACAAAATAATCCTGGAATAGCAAAGGAAATTGTTAAACATTTTCTCCTTGTTTAAGGAAGGAAAAAAAAAAAACACAAGTAAATAGCCTTTTGTCCAATTTGAAGTTCATTTACTTGGCTGAAATAATCACCGGAATATGACCAAGATCATCATGATCTGACTTGATCGTGGGTTGAGACTGGGGAGTGACTTTGGCTCAATGAGGGAACAGCCTAGAGCCCACAGTGAAGGTTTTAAGCAGGAGATCTGACTTGATCAAACTGGCATTTTTCAATGTGTAAGAGACAGAATGGCAGAGAGCAAAATATATCACAGATGAAACTAACCAAAAAAATAAAAACAAAAACACATTGTTAGTGACTCCTTTCAACTCCAAAAACTAATGTGGGAAAATTAAATTTTGTGAAAAGTAATAAACACAAATGTGCCTAGCACAATACATGTTAATAATAGCTGGGGACTAAACACTAAAAGAAAAATTTAGATTCGTAAAATCTGACACAGGAAAATTGGGCTTGGGAGAAACTGAGCAGAAAATTACTAGGACAGCAGCTATAATCAATGAAATTTGATACAGAAAATTCATAATGATTATATCTCTGTTGTACACAAAGAAGAACTGATCTCATAAAGGTAATAATTTCAAAAAATTGTCTTTTAAAAAATCAGAAATGGTTTAAGTATACTGTTTAGAAAACTGATTAAGAAATTAAAATAGCTTAATTGAGTTTGTTTTGGTAAATTCTTTCCTGATGAACATCATTAATATTGGTATAATTATGATTGATGCTTTTGTATTAATGAACATGAACTAAAAATCATCTTTAGGTTGAAACTATGGGGCCAAAATATTCAACAGTCTCAAAAGGCAAAGTTAAAATATCTGATGAATGATGTTTGAAGTATAAACAATGTAAGTTTTTTAATTCACATTGCTTGGGGTTTATATAACCTGAATGGCATACTTAATAACACATTTTCCTTGATAAGAATACATTTTTATATCAACATTAGATTATAAAATGGAGAAAGAAATTCAATTCTAAAAATGGTGATAAGAGAATGGGAGAAAGAATGATTTGGTTTCTTGAAACATGCAAACGCTAGGAAATTAAAGACCTGATTTTCAGTTCTAGTTTTACATACTCATTATATGGGCTTTGTCAATTTTTCCTCTTGTATTAGTTCCCCATTTGTTTTATAAAGTGGAGTGGGTGCATTACTTGAGCTACAAGCTCTCTTCTAGTTGTACTATTTTTAAATTTTCCAAATAACTGATTGAATAAACTCTCTGGACCAGGAGAAGAGCATAGTATGTTGGATAAACCAAAAGTTCAATTGGTTCAACAAGTACTATCAAGTAGGAGGCTTTGGTGGTGAAACAAAAAGACATAGAGTTCATAGTGTGGTAGAGTGTAGTACACTGATTGGGTTAAACATTTATTAATTAAATAATCTCACAAAAATACGTAGTAGTATAGATAGAGGTAACGACAGATAAAGGCAGTGAAGACTTGAAAAGCAGCATGTGTCTGAAAGTATAAAACTTGAGGTCATAACCTGGTCTATCAGATCAGTTTCCTGAAGAAGTGAAGTTTTGGAGATATTTGAAAAATACTTGGGACTGAACCAGTCAAGAGGGGGAGACAGCAGTAGAGAATAACATGCAAAGACTTCAGAGTTGAGCAATTCAAGTTACGATAAGGAAGACTGGTGTGGCAAGACCGTATTCAGCAAGAGGAGGACATCATGGGATGAGACTGGGGAGTGACTTTGGCCCAGGGAGGGCACAGCCTAGAGCACACAGTGAAGGTTTTAAGCAGGAGATCTGACTCGATCAAACTGGCATTTTTCAAAGATCACTGTGGCTACATGTTATAGATTGCATGTTTGTTTCCCCCCAAAATTCATATGTTGAAACCCCAGCCTCCAATGTGATAGTATTAAGGGGTAGGGCCTTTGGGAAATAATTAAGTTTATGAAGGCATGAGGGTAGAGCCCCCCTGATGGGATTAGTGTCCTCATAAGAAGAGAAAGGGACTGAGTTATCTCTCTCCACCATGTGAGGACCCAGTAAGAAGACAGCTGTCTGCAAGCCAGGATGGCGACCCTCACCAAAACTCACCATCTGGCACCTGATCTCAGACTTCTCAGCCTCCAGAACTGTGGGGAATAAATTTCTGTTGTTGAAGGCACTCAGTCGATGGGATCTGTTGCAGCAGTCCAGACCGACTGAGACACTGCATCATGGAAAAGACACTTGAGGAAGTCAAGGGTACATAAGGAGAAGCCAGGGGAGAGACGGTGGGACTAGAGAATTGGCAGTGAGGATGGAGAAGAGTGACTGGGTCGAGGAGATATTTAAGAGGAAAACCAATGGAATCTGGTGATGGGATGGACAGGCAGGAGACAGAAGGATGATCACAGAGCCCACGGGAAGAGCTGAAACGGAAGGTCAAAGCCAAGTGATTAATGCTCAAAGCCAGCTGTGCCCATGGAAACCTTATGTTCCACAAATGATATCCAGCATTTTTGATATTTAAGTCACAGTAGAAATTGTATTTACTTAATAAAGGAACCTTCTCTGAATCCAACTATATTTTTCTTATGAAGGAACAAAAAACATGAAAAAGAAAATTTAAATTACATACATCTCCTATGGTATTTATAAGCAATATATTTTATTAAAAAAACTATGAATTATCTAACACTTCTCTGAGTGACGAACATTGTCTTCTGTGCAAGATAATTTTCTGATAACTCCAGAATTGTGGCTAAAGACATTTCCATGTATCTCCCATTGTTTAAAATTTTTCTAAAATATGTGAGACACAGTTTTTGCCTCTGAAAGTTCAGGCTATGAACATGGTTACATTTTGATATTTAAATATTTTTTAATTTGAGACTCATTTTCCTACAAACCGTTCCCCTCTACAGCACATTACTCATGGTAGCTGCAAGGGAGTGAATTGTGGGACAACTGACCACAGGAAATGCCCCGGAAACAGTGGTTTTTGTATTTAATTCTTAACATGAATTTTTGGTTTTCTTGTAAAAGTAACATGCAGTGAAAAATCCTATTTAAGGAAATGAGTTGAGCTATGTTTAATCAAAGATTTAAAATGAACTGAGAAATCAGTGATGATGCAGGGTTTCCGCAACTTTCAGGATTAAGCGCATTGAAGGTGGCTGTCAGTTTCTGAAAACCTTCCCACACATGAACAACACACAGATGCCAGATAGTAACTTTTATTGGAAAAAGTCACTTGGGGTATTTAATCCCTGTGTCTCCCCAGGCTGCTGGTGGCATTTAATAAGCTGCTAATGAAAAACATCTGTAGTTATTACAAGTTGTTTCCAGGATACATACCAAATATTTTCTTTTTAGGAATTAGGACAGATTCTCCTAATCCAAATGGTACAGATGATTAATTTATTCAACAAATATTTATGTAGGGCCTACTCCATAAATGGTTTTGTGGGGAAAACAGACTTTCTTCTCCAGAGATTGCAAATTAATAGAAATTTCAAAATGTATATAAAATCTGAAGGCATTCTGAGTGTTGTAACATTCATTGTCCATAACTAGTTAACAATTACCTACTATGTGAAGGGCAGTGCTCAGGTAAAAAGATTTTATCTTTGCCCTTAAGATGTTTTATTATAGCTAAACAGAGAAATATCTAAATTGATTTTAAAAATAACAATTATTATAAATCATGCATTCTTAATGGGGATGATGTCACTTCCAAGTGGATAAAAATGGGTTCCTGGGGGCTGAAAGAAATCTTACTGTATTTATGTATAAAGCACAGAGATATATCTAGAGATATACAGAGCTATATAAATATGTATATATACACATATACATAGCACATAAGCAGATATACAGTGTATCTGTGAAAGTAAAATTTCATGGTAGGGGAGTTAGTAGGAAAAAAAAACCCTGAAAAAAATCTTTAGAAGAATGGTACTAGAGAAAGGACTGAGAAGCACTATATAAATGCTACGAAGTAGGATAAGCTGCTGATGGAGGACTGAGCAGGGGACTTACCCTAACATGGGAGGATCTGGAAGGCTCCACTGGGGAAGTGCTGTTATTAAGAGTCACTGGAATATATTAACAGATTCACGTGGACACCAAGAGAATGAGTGATACGATCCAAGAAATCGTTAGAGTAATGTAAAAAAAAAAATTAATAAAAGAGCCAATATCAGAATTTTAAGGTACTCCAACATCTAAAATTTGGGTATGGAATGACGAACCATTCAAGGAAACCGTTAAGAAATAACTAGAGATGTAGAAAGGCCAGAATGGGGTAACAGAGAAGCCAAGAGAGAAAGTATGTATTTCAAGAAGATGGGAACAGTTTATCTGTGTTAAACAGTGCTGGAAAGTAAAGGGAACAATTAAAACGTCCACTGAATTTAGCAATATAGAACATACTTGCATCCCAACAGCCATTCTCTGAAATTCTGGTGGCAGACTCATCACAGGCGGAAGACTAAATGGAAGGTGAAGAAATGGATATAGCAACAGTTACAATTTTTGATTAGAGAAATATAGTAAGATGGTCCGGTAGTAGACATGGGGTACTAGAGGCTGAAGGCCTAGCTGTGGTTAGAAATCACACTTTCAAAGGGGCACCAGTCTGCTTTCTGGCACAGGCAGGGGAGAGGCACTTGTGCTCGGTTGCCTGGACTCAGGCGCACACAAAGTGGATACGTGGGCTCATCTAGGCTGGGAGTTTTGACAGATGTGTACACTGAAGACAGAGTGCCAAGTTCAGAGTTTTCCATGAAGGCTGTAAAGAGGAAGATGATATTGAACAAGTTGCTTCCTCTAACCTCAGTTTGATTCTTTGTGGAATAGGAATAATAATATTTAATAATACTTCTCTCACAAAGCTATTCTAAGGATTAGTGATTATATGCATGTATGTGGTGTAATAGATATATCATATGTATAAAAGTACATTATAATACATAATGAAATGTCACGTGTGTCTGGCACATCAAAATGCTCAATAGATGACACATATTTTTTATTTATTATGATAGAAAATAATCATGACGACAAGAATAGAAGGCCAGAAAAATAATACTGTTAAATCATTTGAATGTTAACATGGAGAATAATAAAATAAGGCAGGTTCCCTTTCAGATACTAAGAATTTAACCGAACCAGCCATACGATCAAAGTGCACATTTTAAACATTTGTGTCGGATGTGAAACTGCGGGAATTCACGTATAGAAACACCCTGGCAAGACATGAAGAGACAAGGAGTTTAATTAAACAAACTCTACTCTGGAAACCAATGGGCCAGAACTCATGCTCGGTGTATTATTAAGCCAAAACTGGAAAAAATAAAAGGAACCACCCAAGCAGTGAGGAACCTCATTTCAGTTTCTTATGACTACATTATTTTTGATAGTAAATAAAACTGCACAGTATAACAATTTCAGCTCACTGGTTGTGTCTAACAACCAGTGATGGAACATTCTGGAACAAGGCAGTCTCGAAGCAAGGACAGTATACGAAAAAGAGAGTATCAGCGAAAAGCTGTAAAGGCTACCTGACATCAACAGCAGAGAGCTGCACCTGTGAGAGACTCCTCGGTTCTGAAAGATGGTGCGATGGGTATCTTGTGAATGAGTGAGATGAATGAGGTGCTCCCCCCAGACTCTCCACCACACCTCCGCGGGACAGGTGGCCAGAAACAGGCCAACAGTGCAGGGGGACAGGGAGAGAACCAGTATGAATAAAGAGAACAACTTGAGGAGAGCCTTGGTTCTACCTGCTTCACCACCAGGGTAAGATGGGAGCCGTGATACACTGTTTCCTCCGCGGAGGGCTCAGTTCTCAAGTGTCTCTCACAGTGTGAGAACAGTCAAGACTCAGATAGTCAATGGATGCAGGTGAGACTGTAAAAAAAAAACCACACGCATATGATTTTAAGGGTTTCTTGGTCACTGAAAAAGAAGTAGAACACGTTGTTCCTGTGGCCAAGCAAGTGGGTGGTGACGCCTTCCCATGGTGAAGGAAATTGAAACATTAATTGAGGACCACAGAGAAACACTCTCTAAAAAATAATTGGAGAAACTTATAAATCATTTACAGGAGCTGAAGATGATGATGACTTGAAAAGTGAGAATTAGCAAGTTGAAATCTTAGGAAAGTATTGAAGGTTTCAAAGCATTAAAACAATGAAATGATTTAATTTCGGAATACAATCTTGTTATGAAAGCAAGCCTTAACACGGGCACACTTAGGTGATTTAAAGAGTAATTTTGATTATATAATTTTTTTTTCTTGTCCACTGACTTTATCTTCAGCATGTTATTTACTTGTCAACAATCATTTCCCCCTTTGCCCTGGCCATGGAAATCCTGGTATTATTCATGGAAGCAAAGTGCCAGTAAAATAATCACTTTCGCAGACTCCCTTGAAGCTAGGAGTGGCCACATGACCCAGCATTTTCTCATGAGATGTAGGTAGCAGTCTCCTGGAGAGGGCCATTGGGAAAGTTTTACTGCCCATAAGGAGGGGACAGATGTGTCTGGTTCCGCTCTTCCTCCTACCCAAATATCAGCATGATATCTGAAACTGTAAGAGCCATCTTCCAACCATGAGAAAAACACCAAGGACTTTCAGCTGTGTTGACCCAGACACCAAAAAGCCACCATTAGCTGAGTACCATTGACTTACTCTTGTGGGAGAGAAAGAAGTCCTTTTTTATTATTTGTTTGAGGCGCCTTAAGAGAATTCTGTTTCTCATCCCTGCCTAAGATTGAATTCTGCTCTACCCATCACAAAGGAAAGAGAAGTAAACTGACCTTTCAAAATGGTCATACCCTTCATGCACAGGTTTTGGCAGTAAGCCAAATGACGAAAAGTTGAAAGTTGCTCTTGCTGTACCTATATGCTGTACTGAAGTACCTTCTCACTGACTGCTGAGTGGGGCTGGGGTTTCCCCACTCCCTTCTCTTTATCCACAATGTTCTCAGCCAGAAAGCACTTTTCTTTCTTTTCAGTACCTCAAATCCTAAATGGCCCAGCTCAAATGCCACCTCTAGTCTTCCCTGGTCCTTCCTCAGTTATCACTAATTGCTCTCTCTTTTGTACATACCTCCTAACATATCTTGGATGAATACTTATTTCATTCTATATTGTGAGATGGGTTATTGACTGTGCCTGCCTTCACCACAATATAAGCTACTAAAGGAGGTCAAGAACCATGTCATGGGAGTCTTCGTACTTTTCTAGACAATCAGCATTAACTTAAGTATTTTGAATTCAATTTCACCTAAGCAGGAAAAGCTGCAGGACTAAAAAGAAGCTTCTAGACGGAAGGGAGAGGTATAAGCTGGTCAATATCAGCTATATGACTGTGATACTCGACAACTTGTTGTCCAGGTAAGTAAACAGTTATGGCTTAGCTATACAGTCTCAGTGGAAAAACCTTGTATCAGCTCCTCTATTTTCTAACAGAGCTCTCTATGTCCTAATCTCTCTAGTTTAGCGCAGTTAAATCAACTGCCCAAAGCTCATTGTGACAGGTCTCTTGTCTCGTTTACGACCTTTGATGAGTTCCCGTTTTCTACAATAGAAACTCCCACTTTTTAACATGACAACCAGGCATAGTCCATCACCTCAGCTTTGTCTGTGGTTTGATAACTTTTTGAAATCTTGATTTGTGTTCGTTCTCCCCATATTTTCCCTCTCCCCTCCATTTCAAGCAGGTATCCAGGGCCTTTGCATATCCTTGATGTTTGGTTGTTTCCATAAAAGAAAATGTATTCTTTACGGCGTATAGATCCATGGGTTTTGGCAAATACATATGAGTCATTCATCTACCACCATAAGTAAAAACAGCACAATTTTATCACTCCAAAAATTCCCTTATGCTACCCTTTTTATTCAATGCATGCGCTGAACCCCAACTCCTGGCTCCCACTGTTCTCCTATAGTTTTGGCTTTTCTAGAGTGTCATATAAAAAGAATCATTCAGTAGACAGAGTTTGGGTCTGGCTTCTTTCACTTAGCAAAATGCATTTGAGTTTCATAACAGAAGGTTTTCATTGGATCAAAAGCTGAAGTTGCCTTAAAGCAACAGCTATTGCTGCCCTTTGTGAAAGCTCACCTTAGTGGAAAGTATGCTGGCTCTCTGTGGGGAAGAGGTGCGAGAGTATTGTCTTAGGAGGAAGCAGAGGAGAGGGCAGATTTTACCCCTGACTTAGAAGAATTTAGAGATTTGGAGTCATCCTTAGGGAGGAGGCAACTTCTTAGGGAGATGGCTGCATTATGCCCCTAGGAGGCAGGAACTTTGATACAGGAGCTCACAAGCTCAGCAGATTCCTGGGCTCTTTCTGTAGCACAGAAGTGGAAAGTAGATAATATTTTAAATGATCACAAAGGCCGGGAAATGAAGATATTAGAGGTGATCTTGATGGACAAAGATTATCAGGCCTGACCATATTTTCTTGACACCATATGTGCTTCCTAATATTTGAAAAAACCAATAATGATGGAGATGGAATTTCCTACTGGATTATTGTGGAAGCTCAGAGCCAGACTCAGGGAACACAAGTCAATATCAACTGCTGACACCTATACAGTGCTTACTATTTGCCAGACATTTTTCTAAGCATGCTGTCGATTAACTCATTCATTAATAATTCCTACTGCACCCTTAGTAGGGGCATGATATTATCTCCCTATTTTTAGATGCAGAAACTAAAGCACTGAAAAGTTTCACCAAGAATGAGTGTGGGAACCAGGATCCAAATACAGGCCAATCTAGCTGCAAAGCCCGTGTTCTTACCTCCCTGCTAAATGTGTTACTTTTTCAATCATGAGTTTTAGAATTTTGAGTCAGACTCCATAAATCCCCTTCTCTAGGAAAAAACCAGCACAGAATAATAAAGTTTGGTTATGCACATCCTACTCACAGCTATTCTCTGTTGAAGGGCCATATAGGTGGTCCTGTCTGAATTGCTACCTGTCTATACCTGACCAATCAGATCCTAGCTTGAGAACTGAAATTAAAAAACACGGTGCACAATGTCAGTGAGTGATGAGTACTGACAATAATAACTAACACTTACTGAAAATCATGCTAAGTACTTTTACAAATAGCATCCCTTTCATCTTCCATGACCGAGCTGGGATAACAAACAAGATGAACTAGTCTCCAAGCTCACATTTTTAACTTCCAAATGTAAGTTTGGGGCTGGCAGCCATGCTGCAAGGCATTCAAGACATAGAATGTCACAATGAGAAAATGTAAAAAAGCAAAGTGGAAACAAAAAGAGGTCACCTGGCCCTTGAGAGGAGGCAGAGGGAACACCTTCATTCTAGAAGCTTCTCTGCTGCCAATCTCATAATGCTTGACTGAATGTAGATAAATCGCTCATGGGCTGTCTTCTCACAGCCTTACAATGAATACTCTCATTTTTCCCATGACCTCGCTGGGGTGGATTCTGTTTCTTATAAAAATGAACATGCCCTTAGATACCTCCCAAACGTGCCTCTGGTCATTTTCTTATGCCTTCCCCATCCCTGTACATCTACGTCTAACACTCCCTGAGGTCTGCAGGTCCATGTGCCAGAGCAGCATGAACTGAGCTTGGCGTCTGAGGAGAGAAAATACAACTCATCAGGCAGTTCTTCAGTGAATGCAAGCCTGTGAGACGTGGTAGAGGTTTTCCTGTTCCTTGCTTTGCTACATTAAACCCAAGCCATGGCAAGTGCAGCAGTCTGAAGCTACCATTTCCTTTTGCCGCCAATGCTTCAAAATAGGCATCAAACCCTACCTTGGTATTAACCAGGGTTAGGGAATAGAGCTGTGGAGAAAAGACAGGGCAACAAAAGATAAAGCTTCATTTAATTGTCTCACTCATCACTGCAAATCTTAGCAAGACACAAAGTCCCAAGAAAGGTATTCAAAATAAGATGCCACCTCTGTCTATGAAGCAAGGGATGGAAGAAGAGGCAACAGTTACAATGCCTTTCCCTGTTCAACATCCTTTCATTGTTTTTTTGATACTAGAACATTTATTTGCTTTGGGGAAACCGACTGCTGGTAATCACGTCTCTCCCCCGACCCCAACATACAGAAGGGAATGTGATCCAGGATGGCCAATCAAAACATCTGATTTCCTAGAAAGAGTGTTTGGTCCGAGGGTGTGTGATCCAAGCAGGGCTCATCAGTGCTTTCCAAGGATTGCTATGGCTTCCTGAATAAGAATGTTTCTGTCTCTCTCCTGCTAAGATAATGTGTGATAAGGAGCTGCCCGAAGGAAACCTGTGCAGAGGGAGACATGTTAAAAGTACCAGAATTGGCCATGTCTAGACTTTTCAGTGATATGAGTCAGCAAATCTCGATTTTAAAAAATCATATTTTTTTCCTTATACTGGAATAATTTTGCTTTGTGTCACTTACAAATAGAAGCACCCTGAAAAATCCATTATTTTTTTTATGGGGTGGAAGTTTACATGTCTTGACTGTCCCTAACACTCCACATCACTAAAGCAGGGAGACCTGTTCTCTAGAGCCCACAAAGAAGTCTGTCTTTTGAGAGTGACTGTGACTCCTCTATGACTCAATTTAAAATGCCTGTTTAATATGAAATGGAAATCCACAGGACAGCAGAAGCTGGTCAATTTTCACTACCAGACAAGAGTTCTGAAAACAGGTATGTTAAACAGTGTTCTTCCAGTCTGCCTTCCACACCTTTGAGGGCATTTAGCATGTTTCTCTTTAACAATCCTAGGGCAAGCACATTTTGTGAGCCTTTTATAGCTTTTTCCTCCATCCCCATAAACAGCCCCAATGTCACACAGGAAAGAAAAAAATGCAGTGTCTACGAAGTTTGAATTATTCAGTGCCAAAGAGTATGTTCTTAGATGTTGAACTGATTATTTAAAAAAAAAAAAATAAGAAGCAAGCATCAAAATCCATATTTGCAGAGATTTTCAGCTCTATTTGGGTATTTGCTAAGTGTATCGCGTGTTCTTTGTCAATCCGAGTGACAGTTAATCAATACTAATCTGATGCCGGTTGATTCTTTCCTTTCCCTAAACAGGATTAAAGCATACTATCTATGAATATATTTCATCTGAGGCTGTAAATCCATATGCTTTAAATGAAAATACATTAGCATCTCTTTTTAAATGGAATGTACTGTGTATACAAGGAAATAAAGATGAATTACCAAGTTGTCCTGAAAAATGCTGTTCTGACCCATTATGGAAATGATTCTGCTTTCAAGGCAGCAGTAAGTAGATTAGACATCTCCCATTATTTTATATTGTGATCTATAGCCCCGTTTCTGGAGGGACGTATTAAGTTAACTCTCAGAATATCTATAGCCGTATTGCCCTTCCTTGGCTGGGGCAGGTGAATTTGCTCATTTACTCATTCCTCTGCTTGTTAGTTTATTTAGTCTTCCTTTCATTAGTTTATTTATAAAGGGATATTTATTTAGTGCATGCTGTGTGTTAGGCACTGCCCTAGGATCCAGGAGTATAATGGTGAATAATAGTAGTAATATCTATAGGCTGCACAATTTGCCCTAAGATTTCCCAATTTGTCTACAGCCAATCAAGCCAATATACACCTAATGTCAAACCTTGAAATCCTGGACTGTCTCAGCTGGTTCATGTATACCAGAACTAGGCTGAAACTTGGTATACTATTAAAGCCTGAAGAATTATGACAGGTTATTGTAACCTCATAGGTTACAATGTAACCTCGTAGGTTATTATAAAATATCAATGAGAAAATACAGGCAAAACACTTAGAACAGTGCCTGGCACACAGTAAGAGTGTAATAAATGTTAATTTATTGTTAACTGTGATGATGATGTTTTTGTTTGGAAACAGGGAATCACAAGCCACTGCCAGGTTGCCTGTCCATCCATCAATCAATTTGTCTGTCCATCCATCCAAGCAACAAACACTTATTGACCACCTGTCATGTATCAAGCACTGGGAGAGATGCTGAAATTCAGTGTTGAATAACCCCATGCTCTCACACCTCTCACAATTTATAGTCTTTGGTATTTGCATTTGGTATCAGACTTCACAGACTAAATAATGAAAAGGTAGGAGAACCAGAGTCTAGACCAGGAATTGGCAAACTCTATAATCTATGGACCAAATCTGCCCAGTACCTATTTTTTGTAAGTAAAGTTTTATTAGAACACAGCCACATTTATTTGGTTACATATAATCTGTGGCTGCTTTCCGACTACAATGATAGAGTTGAGTACTTACAACAGAGATACTGGGGTCCACAAACCTAAAATATTTACTATCTGGCCCTTTACAGGAAAAGATCCCTGGCCTGGATGGTTACATCCTTGCATCCTCTTAGCTGTTCCACTTTATTATCCCTTGGAATTGAAAAAATAAAAAATAAAAAGGTGATATTTTGCCTGTATGGGCAAATCAGTTTGTGTATATCTGATGACATACTCTACATGCAGAAAAGTACTTTATAATTTTGACACTACCGATTTCCCTAGGGAAATTCTTTCTATTGCTCCCCACAGGAGGCTGAATAACCTTGTGAGAACGTCCCTCCAAAGCATGAACTCACTCTTCTGTGGTCCCACTGCTCTCCTCCTGTCTCTTGTCTCCTTATTAAGTCCCAAAGACTCTCAGCAAGCCTCGGTTCCCTTATGATCTCATGCTTGGCCCAATTTTTTCCCATTATGTGACTCACTGGGCAGAGAACACCACTCCTGTGTTTCTCTGCTAGAAGTCGTCTTGATCCATATCACTTTGGCTTTTATTGCTTAAGCCTGTGCAGGTTGATATGTTATTGGGCAGTTAGAATTTAAGATTATTTTGCATGAGAGTTTTAAGTATTCATTTAACTGTTGAGTTATAGGAAACCTCCAAGATTCTAGCAAGAATAATGACTGACTCTAATACCAGGCACTTTACCTGTACTATTTTATTCAACCACTGTAACAACCCAGGATTTAGATGCTCTTATTATCTCCATTTACAGTTGAGGAAACTGAGCTTTTGAGATAGTTAATTTTTAAATGATAAAAATATTTCTTGAGAACTCGGTATATCTGAGTATAAGATTTACATAGGTTGTTTTGTTTAACTCCCATAGGGATTATCCAGAAATGCACCACTGACGTCTCCATTGTACACACAAGGCTCAGTAAGGTTACCGACTGGCTTACGAGCCCATCTCCAGTTAGGCAGGAGCATCAAGACTCTACATTACAATCTGGTTGAGGTCAGGAAGGCATGTTTTTAAGACACTTACTTCAAGCCTATGCTGTGGTTCATTCCCACTGACACCTGTCTCCTCCCTCTTGTTCCTCACTGAAGCAAACGTGGTGTCCACACACAGCTTCCTCGTTGAGTGGACGTTAAAATATTTTGGTTATTTCTCTTCTGTGGTTTAGTGATTAGAATGGTAGAAGGGGAAGACAAAAACTGGCATGATGATGCCTTCTGCTAAAATGTGAATCAGCTTTAAGCTGCCAAGGATGCCTGACCCCAATTAATTCTTTACTATCTCTTATTTTAAAACCACATCCCAGCCCATGTTCTGATTGTTAACAGAAGATAAATATTGGAACTCCTGTGCATTAAGAAACCTATTTTCTAAATGAGAAGTTACTAATGGGCTACTGAATTTGATCCAAGGCGTTTCCTTCACATTTTAAATTCCCAAGGTATTTCACACTCTATATTTTGAAAACCGAACCAAGTGTCTCTTGGCTCTTGCCACTTCATCTTTGCAGGTGATGAGATATAACCTTTCCATGTGGCAAATTTTCGTTCTAAACTTCACCAAGTAGTAACACAGCCTTAATTTGTGATAGTGTAGATATTAGTATCTGGGTCCTATAACTGTTTAATTGTTCGTTGTTGTTTTTTTTAAAATTAGACATTGTATTATCAGCATAGTTGTTGTTAGTATGTTCTAATATTGAGGCTTTCTTCTTGGATATCCACCCAAGTTACTGTGTGACTCTCAGCTTTTTAACTGTTCTGGGAATAGTTCCTATACCTATGCCTGTATAATAGGCATTATCCATAGTCTAACCTACACCTCAAGTTTATCATGGAAAACAAATGAGAGGAGAATGAGCTTTTCAACCTGGATAGCAAAATACAAATGTTAGTGATAGATGATACCACTCGGGAAATTCTCTCTGGATCAAATAAAGACTCCCTTTTAATCTTCAAAAACTGTCCCTTTTATAAGTTGGTTCCTTTAAAGTCAGAAAAGCTAAATATGATTAATTTAAGATTAAAGGCAAGACTTCTGTCTAAGTCTGTTAATTCTCTCTCTATATGTTTTCATAGTTCTCAAAAATCCCACCCCAAGGCCCAATTTTAGGGACACTGGACAGTAACAAATCAATAAGCCCAGGCTCATTTTTCTGAACCTTCTTACTCAGGCAATGTAAAAACTCCTTCTAGATTTTCATGACAAATAGAAAGAGTCCAAAGAGAAGCTCACTAAATAGATGAAGCTGACATTTCCCCTAATCCATTAAAGTAAAGGACTTTTAGAGACCCAGGGACCCCGCTGGAATCATTCTCCCACAGGGCAATTGATCATAGCTGGAGGAATCATTTTGGGATTGGGCCAAATTAACCTTAAAAGAGGAGAAGGAAATGTCTCTAATTTTAGCACAATGCAGATATTTAAAGAAACAGATCAAACTATGAGATCACACCTGTGCCACTGTGCTCGTCTACAAGGCAAACTTCTCACACTTAACACACAACTAGCATCTGCCATTTTAAATGCCCAAGATGACAGGCCTAGCTTCTACTTTGCCCCCAGCAAGAGTTGGTTTTTGTAACTGAAAAAACTTCTCAGTGGAAGCGGGGTGGGGAGTGGAGTCTCAAACACAAGCCCTAAGTCATGTAAAGTGTATAAAGCAATGGTAAGTACACCTTAGGTGCTTAACAAATGTCAGTACTATCATAAATCCCTTTTGAGGTCTGTTTCAACTATAAGATTATATAAAGAAGGGAACTGGATATCCATCCTATGTGACAGGCTTAATTTATGCTGTACCAGGTAGAAATGGACTTCTTTCACCCACAGTGCTATCTTCTCTGCTTCATAGACAAAAGTAGGCCATTGTGCTCACTCTGCTCTGAACGGGAGGCAGAGATTCAAACCTCTACCCACGTCACTTCTGTTTCTCCCACTCCAAAGAGGCTTCTCCTGCAGAGCTCTCATCTCGAGTTTTTTTTGCTTCTGCCACCACTTTGGGACCAAGCCTCAGGCTAAAGACACAGCAGGGTCATACTTATCAGTGGTTAACTTTAACTGTTCACCTGCTGTGTGCATGGCCTGATATCAGGCCTTGCAGAGGGGAAAAAACAATCTGCAACCTCGAGGAACTAGAAAGGAGGGCACACAACATCCAGTGGGGGAGGGCATAGAATCAGGGACACGCAGGTTTACTTAGTGGCACTTAGGCAGTGCCTGTACACCTTTCCTCTTGCCCAGGGCTTCTCACCCTCAGCACCATTAACAGTTAGGGCCGGATAATTCTTTGTGTGTGGGGTTTTCCTGTGCACTGCAAGATGTTGAGCAGCATCCTGCCCTCCACGCACTTGATGCCAGTAGCACCCACATCTCCCCTCAAGTTGTGACAATCAAAGATGTCTCTAGACGTTGCCAAGTGTCCCTCTTTGGGGCAAAAATGTCCACACTCCTTCACCATGCCCCTGCTGAGAACGACTGTTTGGTCCTAGTGTGTTGTAACACCCTCCCCCTGCCAAGTCCAGGCTAACCCCATCCTCAGAATTTGATGACAGTCTACACATGAAACAGGAGGCCCTTTCATCTGATCCATATTAAATGCACGGAATGATATAGACATAGCTCAGGGTTTGGAATCATGTCCTATTCTTGTTACATTCTAGCTGAATCCCCAAATTATCATAGTGATTGCACATAATAGGTGCTCACTAAGCATTTACATTAGGACAGGGGCATTGTCTGGGACAATAGACCCCAGGGATTCATGGATAGAATTCAGTGGGTCTGTGTACTTTGAAGGGGCAGATTTTACATCGTTCTTTTCACTAACCTCTGATGGAAATCTAGCATTTCCTTTGACTAGAAAGAAGAGAATGATCTTTAGTAATAATCACTCTGGGACTCTGTCACCAATAAAAATCACAGAATATTTCGTATCCCTGTCCAGTTGTTACAGACATCTCTAAATATCATTTATGCTTATCACTCCTTTGAAATGACAGTAGTTATTAGACAAAGAAAGACATATATCACAACTATTTTGACAACTTTATATAACTGGTTTTCTTTGGGAATCCTAAACATTTTATTTAATGCAGTTAAAAACATAATTCTGAGAAGAGGTCTATAATCTTCGACAGGTTGATAAAGGAGTCCTCGGCAAAAAAAAAAGGACGAATCTCTGGTTCAGAATGACCATCTAATGTAAAAATCAGGCAAGTGTTTGGAAATCACAGTCTTCTAGAACTTCCTGCATTCATCTCCATGGTGTTTAGAGGAGGCCCTTACCCATATTGGGGCCTAACTACTATTTTTGAGAGGTACGGTTACCATCTTAATCTCTAAGTTGGTGATTTCTTTCTTTTTTTCCTCCCCCCTCCCCCATTCTGAGTACCTTTAAGGATGGTTTTGAGAATCAAATAAAATGATGGCTGAAATGCACAAATATCCAGATCCAACAAAATACTACTATGCAGATGTGATTATATGTTCAGTTCCCTAGGATTTCATCAGCTCTGCACATTATTAGCCTGCTTATGAATTGTGATAGCATAGATTTTACCAGAACTGGCTTCTCTTACTTGTATAATTATTCTGAGAATCACGGAAGGAAAGGAGGTCAGGAAAAAGATGGGGAAGAAGAAAAGGAAAGAAACCATTAAAACAAAACAAAAACCAGCAGTTAATGCAACTCCTACTGCACAAGTCATTTTTTTTAATCCCTCAATTGTCCAGATGACAGGACTAAATTTTTAAGCTACGGTCCAGGTTCAAGGCTGTACCATGAGAGTAAGAATGTTATTTGCTGCTATTTCTTTCCAGTGAGAACAGCCTCTTCTGCTTTCCCTAACATCACTCATTGAAATCCTTCAAGAGCTAACTCAAATGCCCACTTCTCAGCAAAGGCCTCGTCTTGAAATTCCTGTGGCTCCAATTCTCTGGGCCACTTGCATGCAAGTCTCTCCGGCTCACATGCCAGCATAAGGTCCCAATGGCAGGCAGAGGCTGTACCTTATAAAGCCATGGCCCCGGCCCCTTTCTCTGTTCCACCAGAAATCTTTGATCACAATTTGCTAAGGAGAGACCTGCAACCTCTCAGGTTTCAGAGTCCTGGGAGGAAGAATTAGGCCAAAGAAACTTGCTCAGGCTCTCATGCGAGGATGCCCTCATTAAACATAGAGCTGAACCACTAGAGCCTGAACGTTCCCCAATAACCAATCAGCTAGATAGATTGGAAGTCAAGAGGGAAAGTCATTTTCCCTGGCAGCCGAGAAGCATTTAATAGCCAAAGAAGAAAAGCACATTACCTCCCTTCATAGCTCATAGGCACCCTGCATGTTGATTTCATATCAGCTCTCGTCTTTGTTTGGTTAAATGTAATCTCTTCCACAAGCCCATGATACAATACAAGTACTTGAAATGTGCTTTGACCTCTGATCAGCTCACATCAAGCAACTTAGTAGGATGAACAGTGCAGTGCCTTCAGCACTCACTGAATATGCCTGTATCTTTCCAGCTGGGATATTCCTGCCCTTCCTCAAATGCTCAGCCTGTTTCCTTTGGGCTAAGAGTAAAAAAGAACAATCTGGGCTATGTGAGCTCTATGAGTCTTGCAGAGCAGGCTGTATAACTTTCTTTTGGGAATGTCTTTTTGAATTAAGCTCCTGAACATAGATCTCAAGGATGTGTTTGGTTTCACGATTAATAGATCTGTGTAGCCCATCCTTGGCTAACTCTCCTCACGGTGTCGTGTAAACTGCAGTCCCCAACTCCTGGGCCTGGCGCTGGTCCGTGGTCTGTTAGGAAGCGGGCCATGCATCATCACCTGAGCTTCGCCTCCTATCCCCCCATCCTGTAAGTGGAAAAATTGTCTTCCATGAAACTGAGGAGCCTGGCCACACAGCAGGTAAGCGGTGGCCAGCAAGAAGCTTCATCATCTGTTTTTACAGCCGCTCCCCATTGCATCACTGCCTGAGCTCCGCCTCCCCACCCACCTCCATGAAACCAGTCCCTGGTGCCAAAAAGCTTGGGGACAGCCGCTGTAAAACATGAATTGGATCTTTTCGGTCTCCAGTTAGAAGCCCTTCGATGTCTCCCCATTGCCCTTAAAATAAAGTCTAAACACCTTAACATGACACACAGTGTCCCCTGTAATATTGGGGTTTTCTAATAGATTCATATACACATTCACACCTATCACTAATGACCCATAAAAATGTATATATTTTTATCAAATATATGTGTATATGAAATATATTTATATATATATAAAATGTATATATGCTATACATACATATAAAACATACACTACAGAAGTGTATATGTCTATCTGTGGCTATGTGTATGGGATTGCCGGAGTTTAGGATATGCTACCCCAAAATACGGCACCTTGGCATCTGAGAACACAGAAGCAGGAAGAAATCTCTGACGACCTGCGCCCACTATTCTCTCCTGAAGCAGATCACGAAACCTATAAAGTCACTCTCTGACTCCTACTCTCCCCTCTTCCCTGCGCTACCCGCATGTAGCAGGCATCCTGCCCTATGCCCAGAGGAAAGCAATGAAGACACAGGGACACTAATAAGAATTTGAACAAACAGGTCTTGCCAAGTTTCCCCCTATCTATTACCATTAGCTCATACCCTTTTTTTGTCTAATCATACTTCTACATGAATGTCTACTGTTAACCAAACCTTGGGTGTTCATTTCTGAAGGCTCCCATGTCATGCACAATTTTTTATTAAATACATTTGTTATGCTTTTCTCTTATTAATCTGTCTTTGCTATGGGCGAACCTTGCAATGGGTGAAGAAAAGATATTTTTTTCCTCTTCTACATAATATGTGGTAAAAGCACAGTCTCTTTATATTAAAAGAATTGACTTGTACACTTTAAATGGGTGAATTGTAGGACACGTGAATTATATCTCAATAATATTGTCATAAAAAGACAAAATATAGGTTCTAGAGTCTGATTACATGGCTTTGCAGTTAACTTCTGCCATTTAACTTGCTATAAAGCCTTGGCAAACTTACCTATTTGACAGTTTTCCCATATGTAAAATAACTATAAGAATGAAAACCATCTCAGAGGACTGTCATGAGAACATAACTCACATAAAGAGATTAGAACAGTACCTGGTATGGGGTTAGCGTTTAATAAACATTAGCTATTATAATGATCTCTCCCCTTTCGTATCTGGCACTCTGCTTCTAGCCTCTGTCTGCATTGGATTTCTAAAACACTTTCTAAAAGGTTATGCTTGGCCAGGCATGGTGGTTCATGCCTGTAATCTTAGTACTTTGGGAAGCCGAGGTGGCAGGATCGCTTGAGTTTAGGAGTTCGAGACCAGCCTGACCAAGAGTGAGATCCCGTCTCTACTAAAAATAAAAATAAATTAGACGGGCAACTAAAAATAGAAAAAAATTAGCTGGGCGTGGTGGTACACACCCGTAGTCCCAGATACTCAGGACGCTGAGGCAGAAAGATTGCTTGAGCCCAGCAGTTTGATGTTGTCGTGAGCTAGGCTGATGCCACAGCACTCTAGCCTGGGCAACCGAGTGAGACACTATCTCAAAAAAAAAAAAAAAAAAGTTATACTTCACTGGGACTTTGCATACTCTGTGCCACGGTGCCTGAAACAGCCACTCCACACTCAGCTCTTTCAACCGTTGGACTGACTTCTTCCTTCCAGTTTCAACTGAGTCATCACTTCCTTCAGGAAGCCTTCCCTTCCTTATAAAATTAGATTAAATAAATCTCCTAATTTTGTTTCCATGGTATTTTTCACTTTGCCCCCATAATTACACACCTTCTTCTTAATGCAAATGTTTAAAACATCTGTCTTTCTTGCTTGGCTGCAGATCCCAACAAAGCAGGGACCCCAGAGTGTCCCTTTGGCCAGTAAGTGCTCAATTAATCTGAGTTAAATGGGACTGAATTTCTGTTTAAAGTAGAACTGCCTACACTGCAGTTTGAGTGATGCCAAGAAACCTCCTTTTGCTGTCCCTTTCTTTCTGTTTTTGCATCATGAAAGTTTTTGCATCATAAATAATGTCTGTGTCTAACGATACTTGTCTTTTCTCCTTGACTTACAGAACCAAAATCATATCAACTATCCCCGTTACCATTTCAGCCACATCCTGCACCACATACTGCCAAGACAGAAAGTCCCCAGGAGGCTCTAGCAGCACCCCGAGATGACTCCTTAACTCAGGCTTTGGGGAAGTAAGCAATTCCTGTTTGCTGTACGCTGATAATGACAATCTCTTCCCCAAAGAGAAATTCACATGTACTTATTTGCAGGAAAAAAACAATAGCAGCTCATGCCTTCTCTGTCACACGCAGGGTGTCCCTGGTTTTGCTGCTGCTGCATGGGGGGCTGCTATTCATCCCCTCGCATCTGCCAAGTCCGACTCTGCCTTATCCCTTACACGTTCCTTCAATTTCTCCTCTAGGAAGTTTCCCCGGACCCCCTCTGTAGGCTTGGTCTGCTATCCTGTCTCCAGCACTTACCATCTAATCCTCTTAGCACATACTACGGCCAAGTTTTATCTTATATTTTCATTCACTTTTTAAAAAAACATTTTCACTATTTAATATTTCACTGGGTATATGCTTTGATACCCCTACTGGATTATAACCTATCTGTGACCTTTTTAAGAGGAACTTTCATTCTGTGGGCTTACATCTCTGTATTGAACTTAGTTTGATGATAGTTGTACAAATGGTGCTCATAGGAATATAGAGAAGGAACAATAACAAGCATTAATATATGGGGTATGAATTACTTGCTAAGCACTGCACCAGGTACTTTACATGTATTATGTGCTACTCTTATTAGCTTCATTTTATAGATGAGAAATCTGAGGCTTTCAGAGATTTAGAAACTTACCCAAGGTTGTACACCACTACAGTCAGCAGTAAAATACAGGCAGTCTATGTCCAAACCAAATACTCACTCACTCTGCTGTCCTATTCTGCTGTCCTAAAGGGGAGAAACTTAGGCATTTGCCTATATTCTGTACCCTGGAGAAGTCTGGGTATCTTCTCCTCTCTCTCTCCCTTTGTTTGGATTCACCCTTACCACCCTACCTGTTATTCCTAGGGAAGATGGTACAAAAGGAGTTAAGATGAAAAGGGTACCAGGCAGCAAAAGTATAGAGCAGAGGGGGAGGGAAAACATAAGGTGCTTAAGAGAATATTTTTAGTACTTTTTTCTCCCAATCAAATAAGCAAATGAAATTCAAGTCTTTCCAATAAAGGACAATAAAGTTAATTTACTTCCCTATTCTGTGCACTGAGAGTTTCTTATTCACCTTGTCATCTCATTAAATTCCTACTGTCACTGTGGAATACCAACATTCTCTCTGGTCTCTGCTGGAAAGGGAGAAAGAAAAAATTCTACTCAGGTGACTCTTGGTGCCATAAGAATATTCTGTGTTGGTCAATATAATTAATGAGAAAGGAGGTGATGTGCCTGGACTATAAGGAAACCCTCCTGATATTGAAGATGGCCTGGCGGGGGGTTATCTCCTCATTTCAAAAATCCTGTTTTTGATATTAACTGGCAAGAAGAAAATTTTGATGCTAAAAACAAGCCAACAGATGCCTGAAAGCACACTGACCGTAGCTTGAAAGAGAAATCAAAGTCCTATCAGTTCCATAAACAAAAAACCAAAAACAGCTCCCTCTTTTGGTAAGTACTGGGATTTTTCCTTTTCAAAGCAGCCAAGTAGCTGATCCTATCAACTCTTTAATCAAACCAGAAAGCTGACAAACGTCCCCCCATTGCCTTTTCTCTCTTCCCTACCCCGTCACCGAGAGCAACAACGGCATGGCGACAGGAACGTCTGCTGAGACCCGGCTGCTGGAACACTTGGGCCAGTGTACACAGAACCATGAATCCATCATGCTCCTGTTAAGTCACATCTCCCTCTTGCCAAAAGGGAAATCGTGTGGGGCCCAGCAAATGCCCTCTCCTCCTGTAACAAGAATTAACCCCTCAAGCTTGCAGCTCACGATGCCTATGTACGTGGGTGGATGAATGCGAGAAACCAGGTGGTGCAATCACCTAGGTTTTGGGGCTGGCTCTTTTAATTTTTTTTTTTTTTTTTGGAGAATTATGAGAGTTGTACTCCCTGTAGCATTTCAAATGGAACCCCATTATTATTTCTCTCTTGTCGAACTGTGCTTTTTCTCATTAAGCATCTCTGGTTTAGTAGGTCGGAGTTGTTCATCTGACGCTTTTTATATTTGGCTTTCTCGCTACATTATTTATGGGAAACATATCTCTATGATCTAATACATTATTCCTGTATTCCTGTAAATAATAAACCAGCTTTGGAATGAGGTGTCACAGAAGAACTATACTACCAGCAATTCTTTTTAAACAGCTAAATCCCCAGCAGATTATCTCTGCTAATGATATCAAGGAGTAAAAGGAGGGCCCTGATGAGTTTCAGGCTCTGCTGATTTGTTACCCAAATGTTACTGTTGGACCGGTAGACTCTCAGCCCTCAAAGATCAATGCATGAATTATGCCATTTTCACCACCTCATATGAGAAACCATGTTCTGCTCTCTAATCCTTCAGCCTCTCTCATGCTTCCTTCCACTTACTGATGAAATACTTCAGAAAGGAAAAGAAAAAAAGAGGAAAATATGGAGATAAAGAGAAAGGAAGGAGGAGAGGCTGTTTATTTAGAACCTACATACAACATCTAAGTGGTTTGAATAACGTGACCAACTTTACGTGGCTGTACGTATGGCAGAAGCCAGTTTTGATGCATTCTAAAGCCTTTGAGTTCCTTCCCATTGCCCTGGAAGAGTGGATTAGGAAAACCAACAGAACATGGCATAGGGCCCTTGACTAAGGATGGATCAGGGAGGGTTATCGTGGCCTCATAAACCACCCCTGGAGCCTCTTTCAGAGAAAGAAATGGGCTGGGTTGCTGCGGGCTGTTTGGTGAAGTTCTACTTGGTGAGCTCCTCTAAGTTCTCGCTCTGGAACACCTCCTAGGCTAGCCTCTCTCTGGAGTCCATCTGTTCAAGCTATGTTGATGACTCTGACCCTTCTCCTCAGCGGGCATCTCTTGTGGGCATTTTATCCTGGCATTTCCCACTGGACAGTGGACCTTTCTAAGACAGATGTCTTAGACAGACTTGAGGCCTAATATATCTAAAGCTGAACTATTGATCTCTGAATCCAAATTTGCTGTTGCTTCTATAAATTTCTGTTGATGATGCCACAACTGTCTGACCGATGAGACTGACAACACCAGAGGTATCCCCAACTTCCCTCTCTGCTGATCCTCCAAATCCAGTTATTTGCCACGTTTTATTAGCTCTGTCTCAAGATGGTCTTTCCCATTTGTTCTCTAGTCTCAACACATGTATCGTAATATTCTCCTAACTTAGGCGCAAGCTCTCCCTCCCTCCTTTTCACTGTACTGTCAGGCGAGTTATGAAACATTCCAGTGTTCACAATTTTTTCAAACACTCAAGGAATATTACTGAGCACTTACTATGCGCCAGGTGCTATTCTAGACTCTGCGAAAGAAAACTTCCTACTGCCATAAAGTTTACATTCTAATGAGGTGGGATAGGAAATAAATAAAGAAATATACACCATGTCATTTTATAATAACCAGCCTGAAGAAAAATAAAGCATAATGAAGGCACAGACCAGGAATCAGCAAACTTTCTGCAAATGGCCTGATAATAAATATTTTAGGCTTTGTGGGCCAAATGATCTCTGGCTGAACTACTCAACTCTGCCACTATAGTGCAAAAGCAACCAAAGATAAACTTAAACAAAAGGTGTGGCCGTGTTCCAGTAAATATTACATAAAACACTGAGGCAGGGTTTTGGCTTGAGTTGGCCGATGGGCCATAGTTTGCCAACTCCTGATGTAGACGGTGACAGTGAGAATATGCTATTTTTATAAAGTGGTCAGGGAAGATCTCTTTGATAAGGCAATATTTGAGCCATAAAGGAAGACACTCATTAGCATTTCCTGGAAAAGAGGATTCTATGAGGATTACTATTTCTAATAAATAAAAATGCTAAGGTGTGAAAACATGTTTGGAGCCAGTAGTGGGTTTGCCAATGTGTCTGGGGCTCCATGATCAAGGGAGAGAGAACTTACTTATTTTCTACTAACACCCTTGACAATTCCTGAGTTCTGCTGTCTCATGTACAGCCATCATGATTTTCCATGCTCATACCCCTGATTACTATATCAAATACTTGCTTTTTTTTTTTTTTCTGCCTTGCATCTGCTTAGCATTCCCTTTCCTCATGACAACACCCCAATTTTCCTTTGTAGAAAGGCTCTATTTCACTCTCATTCTGTCCCTTGATCTAGTAGTGGGGATATGACCTAAACCTCGCTAACGAGTATATTCTATCACTCTAGTCTCAGAGCCTAGTTCCGGGATAGGCATATGGCCCAAGGCAGTCCAGGCAGAGTAAAACCCAGGACTCTGATGGGTTTGTAGTAGGAAGGTAAGCACTCTTTATGCTCACCAGCATAGTTGAAGACAGAATACAAGATTGGAAAACAGAGCTGAGATACAGTAAGAGAAAGAGACTAAGTTTTTGGTCTCATTATTTGAGCCACTAAATCTAGTCTGCAACCAGCTACTTCTGGGCTTTTCAGTCACATGGGGCAATAAATTTCCCTGCCTCTGCCTTTGAGTTGCATTTATATCACTTACAACCAAGCGAGTCCTGAATGATAAACATGTGCAATTCCATTCACCAAGCAAACAATCTCCCTGTGTCTTTTCTCCTCCCTAATCTATACTCAAGACCTAGTTCAAATGCCCTTAAATGAAAGTTTAAGAAGATTTTTAAACTCCCCCCACCCCAACTCTGCCCTACCACAGCTGGATTTTATAGGTACTTTGTTTCTGTCCTTTTAGGCAGCTTGTTTCCTTCTTGGGCTCTCAGATCTCCACGTGTATCCCATCTCCCTTATTAGACAGAGAGCTTCCTAAGACAGCAGGAACAGTGGCAGCCCTCTCTGTATCTCCATGGCACTGGCAGTGATTTGGAGATATCATATATATAAATATATATACGACGGACACGCATATTTAATGAATGGACTACTAAGACCACCCCCACTCCTTTCATTGTAATTATCATTGGCCAGGTTGCAGTAGAGAGTTTCAACAAAAACTAATTCAAAAGGCTAAACATATCATCTGATATAGTCCTAAAAAAAAACGTTCAGCATCAGATCACATTTAAATTTCTATAAATCTTATGCTAATTTAAATGGCTTTAGATTTAATTAAAAATGCTTTTCAATTGATAATAATGTAACTCAGATAATTAGCATCAAGTAGCATCTAGAGGACATACTTAAAAAAACTAATCTACAGTATAAATAGACCTAATTAACAATCAGATTACAATTATGCTTTGTTTATAAATGCTATAATGTCCAATTCATTGTTCAATGAAACTGGTCATTAATAAAAACCAAAGTCATGTTTTCCCTGGTGTCATCATGAAGATGCCTCCTAGATGCACTGCCTTACTGTTGGCTACTTTCTTGTTGCTTTATAAAGGCCATTCCTGTCTAATATCTAATAACCATGTTCTGTAATTAAAGCTAAACTATATCATGCCTCATCTTGCATACGAATTTTATGCCTTTTTGGTAATTAAATGAACAGATCCTGCTACAAACCTAAATTCTTTTGTGCCAGACCTAAGTAGAGACCTTTGTAATACAGAAAAATCAAGGATCTTTGTAATATAGAAAAAGATCTGTGTTCGTGTGAAAAAAGCTAGGGCCTGGTACCTGAACAAAAGGAAAAGGCAGGCCTTGAAGACTAGAATTGTGGCTCCATAGGGAGACATAGGGGTGTGGGCTCTGGAAAGGCAGGGAGTTTGGTGGGGGAGACACAAGTTCAGACACAGGTAGTGAAGCAGAAGTGATACAAAGTCCTCCAGGTACAAAAGTGCAGGCTATTAGGAATTTGGAGCTAGAACTGAGAGAAAGTTCAGGGCAAGTGCTGATTTAAGAGTCATCTGAAAAGAAGCAAATACTGAAACCAGAGAGAACATTGGTAGTGGTGGAATTTCCCAAAGAAATGTGAAAATGGAAAACTAAGGATGAAACCTTGAGGGAGACCACAGGTTCTCCCAAGTATGAATCCAGGTGATTTGCCAAGTGAAAGAGAAGTTAGCGAAGGAAGCAGGGCAACCGTCAGAGACGTAGGAGAATGGTGGGAACAGTGAGCATCCAGCAGCTGAAAAACCAGGAAAATATCCAGAAAACTGTTACCCTGTTCTCTTTCCCTCTCATTGTGATCCTATGTGGAGTTTGGGAAAAGAAGATCCCTGTGATAGAGGTCAGAGAGCACACCGAAGACTGCCTGGATTCAGGTCCAGACTGTGATCTGTTTGCTGTCTATGGAACTTTGGGTAAGTTATTACACCATTCTGTGGCTCCATTTGCTCACCTGTAAATGAAGGTAATAAGCCTGTGCCCTCCTCATAAAGTTGTTGTGAGGGTCAAATACATTTATTCATGGCAAGGGATTAGGTCAGCACCTTGTACAGAGTAAGCACTCAATGCATGTTAGCTATATTTATATTGCAGCTTTTCTAGAGGAAAATAGTAAAAACTGAGCCTGAACTTACCTGAAAGTTACCAGCAGAGTTGTGGTGAAGTGATTTAGCTATGATTGTCTTGAGTCAGGGATTCACAAAGTTTAGCATGCATCAGAAACACCTGAAGTGCTTAATTAAACACAGCTTGCTGGGCTCCACCCAAGTTTCTAATTAAGTAGGTCTGGGGTAGGGCTCGAGAGTTTGCCTTTCTAACAAGTATACCACAGCTGATGCTCCTCATCTAAGGACCACTGTTTTAGTGAGTGGGGGCAGAGACCTACAATCCTGGAAAGTTAACCATGTCTTCGAGCCCTCCATTATTTAAGTCCAATTACAGAACACAGATGATAGTGAGACCAGCCTTACTCACAAACAGGCAAAATGGACAGTATAGGACTTCCTAGCCTGTAAAGGTGTTTTCTATTCTGGCCCTGGCTATGTGCACAAAATCCATTAGTCCAAACTTACCCGATATATGAATACTCCTACTCCTATGAGTTCTAAGCCAATTTCTTTTGTGAACACATGAGGCCTGTGTACAATTTCAGGACTTGGTTGAGGGGGCGGGAGGGGGGTATCTCCTGAAGCCAGAAAACTTCAGTATGTCAAGGAGATATCTGCACTCCTGTGTTTATTGCAGCACTATTCACAATAGCCAACACGTGGAATCCATCTAAACGCTCAACAGTGAATGAATGGATAAAGGAAATATGTTATATCTACACAATGAAATATTATTCAGTCACACAAAAAGAATGATATCCTGTCATTTGAGATAAAATGGGCACACCTGGAGGACATGACTTAAGTGAAATAAGCCAGA
>CAUYSK010044362.1:0-13296 GCA_963575035.1 Avahi laniger | reverse complement strand
TTTTTTCTATATATTTTTAGTTGTCCAATTAATTTCTTTCTATTTTTAGTAGAGACGGGGTCTCGCTCTTGCTCAGGCTGGTTTCAAACTCCTGAGCTCAAACAATCCGCCCACCTCGGCCTCCCAGAGTGCTAGGATTACAGGTGTGAGCCACTGCGCCCGGCCCATCTTGTAACATTTTAAATATCTTTCCTTCCTTCCGTACCTATTGATTTACCTAATTGAAACCATACTCTACATATAATCATGTGTACTGCTTATTCTCTTTACATTTTTGGCACACATACTTTTCACGTCATAAAAATACTTTCATAAACATCCTTTTTAAGCTGCTTTTTTCTCCACGGCATGGGTATTTTGGTTGTCTAGAAACTTGGTCGAGGGGCATGTGGTAGTGTTCTGAAAATTTTAAAAAACTTTAAAGGAATATGGATTTGTATCTTTTCTACTTTTGCTCCAAATGTCTTACTGCTTTTTCTTAGACTTTTGTTTAACGCTAGGTTGCTCAAATCCTAAATACTAACAGGTATTATTTGAGGCTCTAGCTTTTAAAAATGTACATTATAGACCCTAGCATTGGCCAAGGGGTTGGACAGTGGCTTCCCCTGTCCAGGGGCCTTGGACTCTGCGCCTGGTGTCCAGGGCGAGGCGCGAACGGCTGCCTCTTGTTGCCTGGCGTCCGGTCTGTCTTCCGTAGGCCCCTCATCTGGTGGGAATGTGATCTGTCCACATTGCGAGAGGTAATATCTGAGAAGGATCATACAAAAAACAAAACACAAAACCCTTGCAATCCTTGAAGCTTAACAACTTCTGTTCTACTTAATGGGTTCAATCATGTTTCAGTCCGTAGTACAAGTTGAGTGTCCCTTATCTGAAATGCTCCAAAATTTGAAACTTTTTGAGCACAGACTTGATACTTGTTGGGAGTGTCTCGGATTTCAGAATTTTGTATTTGGGATGCTCAACCTATATGAATTTTTTTTTCCCTAGATGAAAATAAACCCATTTGGATGCATGCTGAAGAAAGAGAAGAATGCAAAGTAAGAATATACCATTTTGAGATTTTCTAAATCAGATACACTGTATTCAAGATAATTGTTAATTTGAAATGATCTGTTACAATTTAGGGAAAGCAGAAGGACGGGACATCTTTTGGAGAGTACGGCGGCTGGTACAAAGCCTGCAAGGTCGATAGGTATGCCTGTTCAGCTGGGGAGACCGAGGAGCCAGGGGCAGGTGGCAGTATTCTCTACGGCAGCTTAGACGTGACCCAGTGGGAAATCCACACATGTTAAACTTTATTCCGGTAGCTTTGTAAATGAGATCATTTACATATATGAAACCCACATTACTGTAATGGGTTCTGTCCATTAGCACTACTTTGTCCAAGGATAACTACCTAATTAAAGGAAAAGGAGATACCTAAATAAGGAGAACGGTTTTAAGGTAGCTGCGTAGCAGGCTCCTGGCAGGTGTGCCAGTGGACCTGGGAAGGCCAGCCCTCAGCGACATGCGGAGGCACTGACCCGCACACGCCCATTTCCTTGCTGGGTGTGGGCCCTCCACGCGCCCCACAGGGAAGGGGCAGCCCCTCCGAGGCCAGCCCCCGGGAGCCCTGCCTCCCAAGCCTTGAGCCTGTGCTCTCCACCGTACACTCTGTGCTCTGTGACGGCCGCTGTCCCTTGGGCTGAGTGGCACACACCTTTCCTTTTTCCAATCTTAACTTCCTCATCTTTTTTCCTTTTTTTATTTCAACATATTATGGGGGTACAGATGTTTAGATTACGTATGTTGCCCTTCCCCCCTTCCCCCCTTCCCCCCCTTCCTCATCCTTTGATACTAAACTTACTGTTCATTTATTTCAGGAAAGTAAACCCTAGTTTGGAATAAATACCCCTCCCCTGGGTTCCCATAGCGCTTACCACAGTATATTAAATTTATATCTTCTATTCCTCCCGCTGTTGTGTGGTTGACCAGGGACCTGGAGGGTAGCTTCTTTATTTCTGCACCTAAAGTGCCTATCACCAGTAAGAGAAAACAATCTCTCAAAGCACCTGTTTATACTAAAATGAATCTAGGTTTGCTTCTCATTTTTTGGCAAGTCTGTGCTGTCCAGCCTGCAGAGACGTGACCATCCTGCCCACCACCTGCTTATCGCTCCCCTCGCACGGGAAGCACCGGCCTCTGCCCTCAGAGCCCGCTCTCTCTCGCCCCCGCCTGTGGAGAGACGGGAGCGTGTGAACAGCAGCGCTGAAAACGCTGTCCTCGTTTCGGCAGGCACAGACTAGGTGCCGTCTCGGGGGAAGCACGCCGATCCCCAGACAGACGCTGCTGCTCACAGAGTGGCCAGCGGGCTGTGGGGAGTGTGGGGTCGGCACAGCGCTGGGAGGCAGGGCTGCTGGGGGAAGGCGGCTGAAGTTCGCAGTTAGAAGCAGAGCTAGAGAAGGCGAGAATGTGCTCTCGGCAGGTTGCTCTAAAGCTCCGTCCGGCAGCTCTGTTGGTCGTGTGCTTCCTTGCAGTCCCACCGTCACGACTACTCTGAAGAACCTGGGGGCGCTCTACAGACGGCAGGGCAAATTCGAGGCCGCAGAGACGTTGGAAGAAGCTGCCATGAGGTCGCGCAAACAGGCGAGTCAATGCCTTCTGTCTTTGACCCGTCAGAGCTTTGAATCTGTGACTCTCTTTTACATGACTTTTATTGAAAGACTGATTTAGAAATACAAAATCTTGAATATTTTCGTTTGTACAAATAAGTTATCTTGTTTCAAAAACTTTAACGTGACACCAAAAGCCTGGACAGCAGAAGACAAGCGGGATCGGTAGGGTTCACCAAAGTTAAACGCTCGTGTATCCAGGGACTTCTTCCAGAAAGTGAAAGAACAGCCCACACAGTGGGCAAAAATATTTGCAAATCATTTATCTGATAAAGGCCTAGTGTCTAGACAAGACGACAACACAATTGAAAACGGGCAAAGGGCCTGAGTAGACGTTTCTGTGAAGACGGCGACAAGGGGCCGACAGGCGCGTGAGCAGACGCTCAGCCGCCTCACGCCGCCAGGGCGGCTGTGGTAGAAAACAAGACTTTGGAAAAACCAGTGGAGAGGAGCAGGTGTTGAGGAGGTAGAGAAAGTGGAACCCCGTAACTCATTGCTGGCGGGAATGTAAAATGGCGCGGCCACTGAGGAGGAAAGTCTGATGGCTCGTCAGAAAGGTGCGCTCGGTGCCACGTGACCCAGCAGTTCCTCTGCGTCCTCGCAGCCCACACCTGTCGCTGTCAGCCAGCCCCGCCCTCCCTGCCACCCTGCCCCCAGGGGGACCGCTGTTCTGATTTCTTTCCTCTAGTGATTAAGAACTGACGTTTGCTCTTGCTAGTGAAGTTTAAATATCTCAGAAAGACGTAAGAAAACTTAAGTGCTGACGGGTCGAACTGTTCTCCCCCGCCCGGCTCGCAGGGTCTTGACAGTGCTCACAAACAGAAGGTGGCCGAGGTGCTGAACGACCCTGAGAACATGGAGAAGCGGAGGAGCCGGGAGAGCCTCAACGTGGACGTGGTCAAGTACGAGAGCGGCGCTGACGGAGCGGAGGAAGTGAGTATGAGCGTAGAGTGGAACGGGGTAAGTACCGCACACGGCCGGCGCGGGAGGCGCCCCCTGCCCTCCGCAGCCCTGCCGGGCCTTCCCGCCTCCCTGCTGACGTGCTCCTTCTCTCGCACTCAGTGCGCGTTGAGCTCTCTGTGCGTTCTTAACGCTGCGGTCCGTCACTTGTGCGAAGTGGTCGCTTTCTTCTCCTAGGGGCCCATGAGAGCTGTCTGGCCCAACTCGGAGCCCTTCAGTGCCGATTGAGCGTCCTGGCCGCTTAGAGCATGATCCGCGCTCCGGTTTCATGTTAACATTGGCATCGGATAACTAACTGGCTTCTTTAACTCACCCATTCCATTCTAACACAGTGCTTCTAACTAACGTCACTGACCAGCTGCTCTGGATTTTGTTAGAATTAGTTAAAATGCCGTTTAAATGGAATCGTTTTTAGAGAACAGCACCCAGAAACGTTAGAGCGACTGCTCTGCTTCGTGCCGCGTCCCCCCACTCGAGAGGGCGGCGGCAGCCAGCGCGCTCCGCACTGGCCCCCGGAGAGCTCCTGGTCCGGCCGCGCGCCGGTACTTGGGACAGGTCAGAGCCCCCGAGAGGCTGCGCAGGTTCCGCGCTGGGATTTGCTGGTTCCCCTCCGGGGATTCTCGCCACCACTGTCCATCCAGCCGTTGCCAGAGAGCAGGTGGCCTTCTGGACATCATTCTAGTGAACTTTTGTAACACATGTAACTTTTTTGTACATTGAGCTGGTGTCTTTGGAACTTTGCTTTTATCAGGAAGAGTTGTTGAACTTGGGATTTAACCTATCTGGGGCACTACTGATTTAGTTTGGAAGATGTCGTAGTGCAGTTTGATTATTTGTATTGTGTAGATGTTTTGCCAAATTGCATAATAGTTTGGGCCTTCTTATAATCTGTCTTGCTTTCTGAATCTATTTATTCTTTAGGACTTTCCATGACTGTAGCAATTTGGTAGGAGCTAGTATTCCAAATAAACATTTTATAAAAAATGTGAGCAGCCAAAATTTCAGGGAGAACATTCTCTTGACTGTCTTTATCTGGCAGCTCTCTTGCTTTGGTTCTTTCTGTGCCAAGACAACCAATCAGCATCTGCTTTGCCACTCAGCCCAGGAGGGCAGCAGCCCAAAGCCAACTGACGCCCGAGTGGTCCTTACTCCTGCCGCGTGCTGTCCAAACTGTGTACCGTACTCTGCTTTGGCTGCCGTGCCGCTGCATGCTCTGCGCAGAAGGGCCAGGCCCTTCTCCAGCCTCTAGAAGCCAGGATGCAGATTTTGATAACTTGAATGAAGTTTTGGAGGAACTTTCTCTTGAGACAGTATTTCTAGGTCCACATTTGTATGAAATCATATGATGATAAAATTATTGACAGCTCAGAGTTCTATTACAGTTTCAAAGATGGACTCAGGGCTGTTGGAGAGCTGCTTTTATCTCCTGTGGCGGCACGTTGGTCAGCCTCCTTGTCAGGCCTGGGGCCAGAAGTGTTGATGCGGTGGGTGAAAGCACTCCTCTGAACGCATGCTGAGTTCCTCCGTCCCTGTGTCTTGCTCACTTTGGGCGTGTTACCATGGAGGACACATATCCCTGTGATTGGGCGTTTCCTTTCCTGAGCAGCATACTTGACTTTTAGACACTGGTGGCTTTGCGTCTTCGGTGAAGTTCATCCCAGGGCGCATTGGCCACGGGTCGATTCACCGAAACCACCTGCGAATCTCACGTCTTCCAGTGCAGTGGTTCCCGTGCTCACTCTGAGCAGCAGACACAGCACTCTTCAGACGGAGTCCTAGATAAAGCGAGTGAGTTCGCTGAGGGCAGCCGAGGCCCCAGCGCCTTCGCGGGAAGGCCTCGGCCCTCAAGTGACGCCGCGCAGCTCTTGCTGGACAAGGCGGTGCTGGGCTCAACCAGATGATTGGAATTTTATTTTCAAAGTATAGCTTTGTTATTTAAAAAAGTCAATGATGGCAGTATATACACTTAGCTGTTTCTTTTTAATCAACTTAATTGAGGTATAACAACAACAAAAGGAGCCCATTCTAATGGTCAAGTTTGATTTAGATATTAGCACAATATAGTCCAGCACAGTAGTTTGTACAGATGTTAGAATAAAGTTTCTCATGCTGTTTCTGTTTAAGTGAAGATTTCCCTGAGACTGCAGAGGAAATGGTTTAAAACTGTTATTTTGCAACCTCTTATTTGTGGGTATCAAGACTTTTTTCAGTGTTACGCAATTAAGATAAAATAGAGAAATAGATTAGGTGTTGAGGCAGATGTTAAGAATATACCTGTCATCTGTAACTTCAGGTTTTAAATTTTGGGTCTTATGAAGGTGGCTTCATTGTTCCATTCACTTACTTTATTAGAATAACTTATTAGATATTTATAATGAGAAAATGCCATTTAGATTTTATTTTGTATTAGGGTTCTGAATAAGATTTTAATTTCAAAAAAAGGTTTTGGCCAGGCTCAGCGGCTCACGCCTGTTATCCTAGCACTCTGAGAGGCCAAGGTGGGAGGATCCCTTGAGTTCAAGAATTTGAGAGCAGCCTGAGCAAGAGCGAGACCCTGTTTCTACAAAAAATAGAAAAATTAGCCAGGCGTGGTGGTGCCTGCCTATAGTCCCAGCTACTCGGGAGGCTGAGGCAGGAGAATTGCTTGAGCTCAGGAGTTTGAGGTTGCTGTGAGCTATGGTGATGCCCCTGTACTCTACTTTGGGCGACAGAGCGAGACTGTCTCAAGAAAAAAAAAAGGCTTCAATACGTCTTTAAAATATGGAAAATTACTGTCATACGGAACACATTGTGTTGCTCTGTTGGGCACTGCCGTCTTCAGCAGAGGTGACTGCGGGGCACGAATACGGCAGCTTTCGATAATAATTGTGTACACAAGGTATTGGGCTTAATTTTTCTCAATATTCACAAATAACATTTAAAACAAGGGCAATGTGGTCAAAGAAAAGGCAAACGAGGTTAATAGTAACTGCCTCCCATAGACTCAGGGCGTCTGTCACACAGGACTGAGTCACGTGTTATCAAAAGAATGCAAGGTCAGTGACAGGTCCTTGTCATTCATAGGGAGTGTTCGAATCAAGGTCTCGATGTGGTAGATAATTTGTTCAGCGAAGTACAGTTCTGTTCTTTTAAATATGTATCGTACAGACTATGATTAAACTACTTGCCAGTGTACCTTCCTTGACCGCATTTTTGTATAAAGTGTGCAAATCTGAAAGCCACTGTCATGATGAGTCTGAGTTCTCTTTTATGGTCTTGCTTCTGAAAATGCAGGTACTGTGTATACACAAAGCCTTTTCCAGATAAAATTGGGCCTTTCAACCTCTGTCCACGTGGCTTCCTATTAGCTGTGTGACGGGCATGTGTCAGTCCCTGGCGCTAGGTCCCTACCGGGATGTGAGAGCGCGTTGGGCTGTCTTGTTAGTGAGCAGCTGTCTTTATAGAGGTGGCACGAGACACGCACGTGAGTGACACGTCCCACGTCATAGGGGCCCAACTCCCGGGGTCAGTCTTCTGGCTGCCCTGGCTGTCGTCTGGTTTCCGGCTGCCAGCTCTGCGGGGTCCTTCAGCGGCAGCCCCCCGTCCGTCTCTCCGTTCTTTTCACACTGCTGCTGTGTTAAGATTTCTGCGAGTTCTTAGCTTTTTTTTGGCCCACCCAAAACTTGTGTAATCTACAAGTTTTTAATACACCAAATTGTTACCCAGGATTATTGGGGAATAGGATACATTGTTATTAGAAATAGATTAATTTTTATTTTCTTTTTTATTATTATTTTTTGAGAAACAGGGTCACCTCAAACTCCTGGGCTCAAGCCATCCTGCTGCCCCAGCCTCCCAAGTAGCTGGGATTATAGGTGTGCGCCACCACGCCCAGCTAATGGTTTTTATTTTTAGAGAATGATACTAGGTAGACTACTAGAATATACCAAAAATAAATAAATTACTGCCTTATGTTTTTAACCAGTACATTGTACTGTTCTATTTAGAAGCCCACCTTTGTAATGTGAATATTCTTTGATGGCAATATAAGGAGGTAGATGGCTTTGAAAGTGCTGGAATGCAGTGCAACCTCCGGGCCCTCGAGCCCGTGTTAAACAGAAATTGGCCTGAGCTGGAGGGGCCAGCTGGCCTTCCCACTGCTGCTGGTGGGCTGAGGTGCTCGGGTGGCGGGTGCAGGGTGGGTGGGCTGGCTCACTCCACTGCCGGCCAGCGACATGGGGTAGGGGTCTGGGGAGGGGCCTGGCCACCGGGAACTGGAAGGGGAGAGAGAAAAACATGAAATATTTTTGGAATCTGAATGAAATGAGTCTTCCATAACTCTGCCAGGTGTCTAGTTCAGGTATATTATAAATTACATTAGGGCAGCACTGAATTTTGAAATGAACAGCAAGAGCTGCGCTATTTATGGAACTATCTTAGCATTTTAGCATCTTTTTTCTGAAGAGCTGCAAGAAGTTATGTTTTCTTGTCCTCCCAGCATTCTTGAGGTGTTGGTAACAAGTTTTATTTTTCCATTTTAAAGATGAGAAAGATGAAGCTCGGGCTGGTTAAATGACTTGCTCAGCGTCCCACGGTGAGTCCGAGCGGGTGGGGCGCAGGTCCCCGCCGCCTGGCGCTTCTGTCGAGACCGTCGGCTTTCCACTCGGGCAGGACCCGGGATGCGCTGCTGCTGTGGAAATTTCTTTTATTTTGGATTATCAACTGCATGTTTAAAATGTGCTGTAGACTTTTAAAGTCCATGTTTCTTAAAGTTTCTGAAATGTCTAAAATGTGTTTTTAAGAGAACGAGGGTCAAACCTGTAGTGTTTTTGGTCCCTGTAGATGTTTTCATTGCAGAATCTTTTATGTACAGTTACTTGTAAAACCTTTTACACTAAGTACCAAGGAGATCTCTAACAAGTTGTTAATCTCTACGCACTCTAAAAGGGAGTTGTACTTTGGTGACGGCTGGGAGGCCCAGCGCCTGCTGTGCGGGGCTGGGGGGAGCAGGCGGCAGGCCGTCCCCAGAGCCGAAGCCGTGCACAGTGCAGCCAGGCGGTGTGACCTAGAAATACTGTAACCAAGCTGTGCCAGGTGGAGCCTGCTGCCCTTGCGCACCGCAGCTCACGTGGGTTTTCTCTCTCCTTCTGTCTGACAGGCCTAGCCGCCCGTGTGGCTCTCGCACTGTCTCCTGCATGACGGGCGGCGCCCCTCCAGCTTTCCTTCTCTCTCCAGTGCTGCCCGCTGTGTCTAGCAGTCCCCTAGGACCTGTCAGAGCTGCACCTCTCTGTGACTGGCCATTCCTGTCTGTCGGTGCTGCTGTCCTCTTGGGGGGTTCTTGGTTTCTGTATACATGTAGCTTTGCCAGATATGTACTTAGTAATATAAACTGTATTAATAAAATCCATTTACCGTGTAATACACAAGTTTAAAAATTAAGAGCGATTAGCTGTTCACTCTGATAACAGGTAGTTAGAAGTGTCACGCAAGGTGTTATTACGATGGCATGACGGTGCCCTCTTGGCATAACTACGCCCGAGAGTGAGGCATGTGCTGCACGCGCTCCATGGTACTTAGAGCCCGGGGAGCCTGCCTGGACCCCGGTCTTCCTAGGATACGCCCCAGTAGCATTTGCTGTGTAGTCTGAGTGTGAAATTCGGGCATTCTGCTTTTCTCTACTAATCTTTAAGTGCTCAGTGATTTGTGTATTTGTGTCTTTCTAACTTCTAATAAACTCACTCCAACTGACGTGTATCTTGGTCGTCTGTCTGCTTAGTAGAACTTCTCACCTGTTCCATGGAATGCAGCCTGGCGTAGCTTCTAGAAGTAACGGGGCGACTGTTAATCTCACTAAGCGATTCATTCTGAGAATAAACATTGCTGAATACACATTTTCTTCACTCTGTGTTTTTGGTTTTCATGTTCAGATACTGCCAAGTATTTTACTTATTAATGTCTGAATCAATTAAGATGAAAGCTGGGTACTCTTACCTGCAAGATGTCTGAGGAATTTTAGTTACTTGTATAGAACAAACATTTAATTTTCCAACCACACTTATAACCAACATTTAGTGCTACTGTTGTGTAAGATTTACTGACAGAAACAGTGCATCCGAGTATTGCACTGAGATGAAATTGTGAAAAGGAAGTTGCCTCTGTCCTATCTGAATGTTTTGGGTCCTGTGCTATTACCTGGATCACATGCCTACATATTTATTAAATGTGGGTTTGACTTTGGTGACATTCCTAGAAGCTGCCTTAATTTTCTTGAGACTCTGTGTGTTGTTTTTTGTCTCAAAACAGCAATATAGTTCATTTTCCTTTTGGGATGTGATTACTTTTGTTTGAATGTCTTCCTCATGTTCAGATGTTTTTATAATCATTGGATTATCATGAACTTAAAAAGAGTAATTTCTGTTTAAAGTATATTTATGTACATGGCAAATTGGTGGCTTCACCAGCGGGTCCTGGCGGGCAGGGTCAGCCTTGGTGTGAATTCGTGTCTGCATTCAGCTGTGCCTCTTGGGCGGGAGGGAATCACCTGAACTTCACGTTTGTTCACGTTTTTTTCAGGATGGCACCGGATCTTTAAAACGCAGTGGTTCCTTTAGCAAACTCCGGGCTTCCATTAGACGCAGCAGTGAGAAGCTGGTTAGGAAGCTGAAGGGAGGAAGTTCACGGGAGAGTGAGCCGAGGAACCCTGGGTAACTATCTCTGCCAGCTGTCCCGACGCGCCTGCACGCGGGCCGTGGTGGGCGTCTCTCCTCCTCGCACGGATTTCTCACCCACAGGCTTCAGAAAAGACATTCCAGTTTGGATCCTGTATTTTAGCAATGGGGAAGTTTAATAGTTTCCATATAATTTTTTCTCAGGATAAGGTGAGAAATAATTGTGCAACTTTCCTATTAGTGGCTAAAAGGGCTGATAGCTTTAAAAGAAATTTATGGAATTCTTTTATTTTGTTACATGTTCGCAGAAAGCCTTAGTAGTGAAATGGGAAAATTTAATGTTTGTGACATTTAGTATTTTAAGTTTGTTTACTCTAGATGTGCATTATTTATTTTTTGAATTAGCATTAGTTTAAATCCTTAAAAATTTTAGGCCGGGCGCAGTGGCTCATGCCCGTAATCCTAGTACTCTGGGAGGCTGAGGTGGGTGGATCGCTCAAGGTCAGGAGTTCGAGACCAGCCTGAGCAAGAGCGATACCCCGTCTCTACTGAAAAATAGAAAGAAATGATTTGGACAACTAAAAATATATAGAAAAAATTAGCCGGGCATGGTGGCACATGCCAGCTACTCGGGAGGCTGAGGCAGAAGAATTGCTTGAGCCCAGGAGTTTGAGGTTGCTGTGAGCTAGGCTGACACCACGGCACTCACTCTAGCCTGGGCAAAAAAGTTAGACTCTGTATCAAAAAAAAAAAAAAAAAAAAAAAAATTTTAATCTTTTAAAATCAGATGTCAGCTACAACTATATTAAATCTCATACAGATATATAGAGAGAAAAATGGTTTTAAATAGAAAGATCAGGCTGGGTGTGGTGGCTCACACCTGTAATCCCAGGACTGTGGGAGGCCAAGGCGGGAGCATCACTTGAGGCCAGGAGTTTGAGACCAGCCTGGGGTAACACAGCGAGACTTCGTCTCTACAAAACTAAACAGATAAATCACAATTGTAGGACTGTATTATATGGAGTTTCTTAGGAGATTTTCAAAACCTTAAGTTTTCCATATGTTTAAGAAAAGGTTTAAGTCATGGGTTGTAGAGTCTTGTGAACAGTAACATTTGAGTTGTCAAAGGAATTTGATTCTGAAGATAGTCTTTGTATCTGCTAAGGTGCATCAGAGGCCAGCATGTCTGTGCGTCTCTGTTACTTGGTTAACAAATGCCCCGTGTCTGGTGCCTGGGTTACCTCTGAGATGCTGTTGGCTGTATTTCTCACGGAAGCACTCTCTTGTCTGTTCTTCTGCATAACTCTAACTTCCTAAATGGTACCTACTTTTTAAAGATTGAGTTTTTTGTAAAACTCATACTTTAAAAGTGATCCCCTTTAAGTTCTGCGGGAAGAATTCTAATCATCTCAGGACTGTGGAACTGAGTTCCTTTGGAGAATGCGCTGGAAATATTGAAGTTACGTGCCTTTTCGGTTGTTTTGTTTGTTATTTTGTTTACCAGCCCATTTCTGTAGAGGGAGTTTTCAGAGCTCCATGAATGTTCGTTGTGAAAACCGCCTTGAAGATGCAGTGTTTGTGACCGTCCGGGCTTCCAGAAGTTGGTGCTGGCTTAGCAGCAGTTTGCCTGTCATGAGACAAATGAACTCTTACTTGGCGGGGGGATAGGTTTCACATTGCCTTTGGAATAGTGCTCCAATTTTAAAGTGCTACCAGAACTAAAATCATAGGTCTGCCTCTGTGAATTTTGGAAGATTCTATAAAACCCCTGGTACAAGATCTGAAGAGTGTGGCGTGACTGCTGACTTGCCCTCCCTGTGAAAACCTGATGAGTGGCAGCGACCTGTGTCCCTGTGTACGTTAGGAGGCCGAACAGCAGGCCGCACACGGCCTGCCCTGTGCCCAGGTGAGCACAAGGGGTCTGGGCCGGCAGCCCCAGCACTGTGGAAACTTCTGAGAAAGGCAAATTCTGGAGGCCCACCCAGAGCTCCTGGATCAGAGACCTGGAGGTGGGGCCAAACACTCTTGTGTTTGAACAAACCCTCCAAAAGATGTTTGAGAACTACTGGAACAGCTGATAAAAACAGTTACTCTTACTTCAAAAGATTTTTCATTTTTATGCATTTTATGGGATGAAGTTCCCAAGGTCATTTAGAAAACGTCAGTCCACACGAGTACACGTGTTCATTCCACATCAGTTCAGGTCTGCGGTGGTGCAGCGCTGTGTGTGTTGGTCACAGGTGGCACACCAAAGGGTTCTGAGAGCCATGGTGGTTTTTGGTGCGGCTTTTTTTTTTTTTTTGAGATAGGGCCTTACTCTGTTGCCTGGGGTAGAATGCATTGGCATGCTCATAGCTCGCCACAGCCTTGAACTCTTAGGCTCAAGTGATCCTCCTGCCTCAGCCTCCCAAGTGGCTGGTACTACAGGAACATGCTACCTTATCCAGCTAATTTTTCTATTTTTTTGTAGAGACTGGGTCTCGCTATGTTGCCCAGGCTCAAATTCCTGGGCTCAAGTGATCTTCCCACCTGGGCCTCCCAAAGTGCTGGGATTACTGGCGTGAGTGACTGTGCCTGGCTGAATGCGTATAAATGATGCAATTCAAAAGGATCAAAGAAATGTTGAGTCAAATTGTTCTTTGGGTCTTTTAAGGTAAAGGGAGTTTGAGGAAAAGCGTTGCATAGCTTTCTTAGAAAGAGTTAATTGGCCATTTAAATGATAGCAAGAATAATTGAGTATGTCAGAATATCATTTACTTACGTGATTTGGTTTGATTTTTATACTTTGTTCTTGAGTGGTTCTAGGTAGAGAAAAACTTATTTGGGACTCTTAGCAACGTTTGCGTGACCTTCATTGGGATGCTTTTGTTTTGTCCTGGTTGGGATATTTTGAGGTGAGATTTGCTTGGGGATAAGTGCTTTTGGTGTAGTTTATTCAGTGAGAAGTAGCTGAATGTCTGCCACTTGCCAGGTGCTGTGCTCCTGCGCTGGGACACAGGGGCGGGCACCCTGGGCTTTCCGGCCCTCAGCCAGTG